>OZ023273.1:11693751-11758991 GCA_964007475.1 Hybos culiciformis
TTAAACTTTTAGTGAATGTAATTTTCGAATTAGGAAAAAATTAATTTACGTTGAAGATTATTATAATTATTAAGAAAGTTATTTAACTCATGAAAGCCAAAGTATTGCTGAAATTAATGCTGAAGGCATCCGATTAGTCCGAAATTAATTTTCATTATCCATTCAGTCAAACACATATCACACTTACGTCATGTACATTCAATTTTGTAGACTTACACACATTTTAGGAGAATTTTAATTTAATATTAAATGCAACATTATTCTTGATCGCGTACACCATACCTACCCACAAAAAAGTCCATCATTACTGTATTTTAAAATAATTTTACATAATGTTCAATTCACTTTTAAGATTTAATAAATTTATTTCCGATAATTCTACTAAAAAAAAAAAGATGAAACTTTATTTAAACAGGGTATTGAGAGATATTTTAAGTTTGACACTAACGAAAATAAAAATTCAAAAGTTTTTGTAGTGCGAGAAAAAAGAATTGTTTATTGACGTAAATTTTTTCATTTAGCTGCAAAATTGTAAGACTTTTATATTAAATTAAAAGAAAGGCTTCATTCAATATAATTTAAAAAAGTTGTCTATAAGCATAAGCAGAAAAATTATTACAATATGAATATGCTTGACTTCTTTAACAATATGTATGTAATTTCCTATAAATTAAATTATGGCAGTTATATCAAATATCATTTGTAGTGGTATAAATAAATTTTTAATTTGCTGTGACCGTTATTATCACAGCGTTAAAAAGGTGTCACAAAGCACTGGTACATTATAGTAATTATTTTGCAATTATGTGTATTAAATACACTGAAAAGATTATTATCTTTCAAATTTTAAAGTACATATAAATTGACTATTTATTATGTAAATTTGAATCTCATTTAATATAGTTCATACTTTTATTATTGGGACAAGTACAGAATCTTGAAAAAATAAAATCAAAAGCAAAAAACTTTATATTAAGAAATAAGAATTAATGTAATAATTGTATAGTTGATTGATACTTCAATTATAACTTCATCAATTTATTTTGTTCATTGTCTCGCTAAGCGACATTGTACCGATTTGTGTGTTAGTTCTAATTAGATTCAATATTTCGACTTTAATAAAGACAAAATTATCTTCAAAATTAATATAATATCGATTTGTGTGCACTTTTGGTGATCTAGGATTTAGATTCTACTCGTATATATTATTGTAGGTATCAGTTTGTATACATCATTTTCGATTTGTGTTTATATTTTCTAGAGTCACGATGATAATTTTAAATTATGCGAATCACCAATTATGTTAGCAGTTAAATTAAAAAAGGAAAATAGGGGCTAAATGTATATTTATATATATTTATATGATATAAACATGTGCATTTACATTATATATGTATATAACTAGTACAGTATTTGAACATAATGTAATTAATCTAGTTAATGTACGGATAGCAAAAAAATTACAAATATCTACTTAAATAATAATTCTAAAACTTAGAATACTTAATTGATTCAAATTCAACTATTTCATAATTATATTTTGGTGTAAAAATAAAATTTGTGTACCTATATGTATTATTATTAATTTTCTCAGTGTTTCAGTTGAATAAAACGCTTAAATCCTTTAGGGGATTTTGTGCTAACGCAACATTATAAAACGATTATGGTGATATAATTGCAAGGATAAAATATAATTTTATATCCTATATTTATACAATAATGTTTTTATAACATAGAAAAACATTTTTTTTTTTTAATAGACCTCGAAAAAAACCAAAAATGTGGAATCAAAAATCTTTGAAATAAGCACAAGCTGAATGTAAAGTCTTTATATTAAAATAATTTTTGTATAAAAAAAAATTATGTGTTTTAATAGGTATGTTAATAAAAAATAGTAAAAACATCAAAATACTTATATCACAAAATCATCATAATATAGTACGTATATAATACATTAGAAATAAAGTTCTCGTTATCTTGTGTCAACTGGATGATTAGAACCTTCCACAATCGATTACATTTATGAGCTTCAAAATCATTAATTAAACCAAGTAGTATTATCATCAATATACCATTATCCATCTTTTCAAAGAATATGTATCAAAGCCTAAGGTTTATCAATCTTTATACTTAAAAATGGCCTTGGGGTCATAGCATTTATTTAATAATCATAATTTGAAATTTTCAAAGATAATTTGCACATGTCGCTGATAACATAATAATTTTGAAGAGTGATATTATGATTCACTGAAATCACTGAAATTTTTACAAATTTAAAGAAGAAATCTGCTTGGAATTTTAATAATTTTATAATCAAACAAATTAATCTCTAATTATATCTATAATAAAAATTTTTCTTTTTTTTTTATATTTTTCTAGGTACCACACTGACCAAGGAGCAATGGACCAGCAATTTTGTCTTCGCTGGAACAATCATCCTTCAAATTTGACAGGTGTGCTAACTTCTCTGTTACAAAGGGAAGCACTATGTGATGTCACTCTAGCCTGTGACGGGGAAACAGTAAAGGTAATAAAATATATATATATATATATAGGTTTTTAACATAACATTAAAGATTGTAAAACTTTGAGCCATTACTCAACCAGTTCTAGAGATTCCAAGAAAGTTTTCCACTTCTAACCCGTTTCTAACATATATATTTTTTCACCATATTTTCTTTTACATATCTAAATAGAAAATATATTGTTATTGAAATAATTTTCAGTCTTTTAGACATATTATTATACAACTATGCCTACAGGTACCAAATGTTTCAATTACTGAAAAGATTTACTGCATTTAAATTTAATCTCACAGAAAATAAAAGAAAATATTTTTGCATTTTCTTGTAACAATTTTTCTTCTTTTTTTTTTTTTAATAAAAAGAGAAAAAAAATTATAAATAATAACTACGTGTAAACATGGAAAATCACGAAACTGAAAATGAAAGAAAAAAAAAAGTCCTTTTACATTCACTAACATTAACCTGAAAAAGAAAAAACAGTAAACTTTTAATAAAATATACAATATATATATTTTTTTTATAAAGTGTCCTTATCACTATGATCTTTTGTTCGCTAAAAGAAATAAACTAACAATATTTGTTGAAAACTTTGAGCCATTTTCATTTTCTTAAATTCTCCTTAGCTCACAGGCCAAAGTTTCCAATTGTAAATTAAAAAAAAAATACGAAAGTTGACAATATTATAAATTGCTTATATGATTTGTATATTTATTAAAAATATGTTTCATATAAATTTTAAAATTTATGCTCATAAAAAAAATGTTTTGAATATTTGGGAAATAAGTTAATAAATTTTACCACAGAATCTTTGTTAGAAATAATCTTCAATGTTCTTTTGTATACAAGGAAATGTAAAAGATTAAGATTTCTCGATTATTTTGTAAATAATACACTTAAAAATTGAATAAATACTCTGACTCAAACATAAATTTAAAATAGTCGAAAGTAACTCTAGAATTAAATATAAAAAAAAGTATAAACTAGTATCGTATATTGAAAATCCCGCCTACAAGAGAATATTAAAAACATCAAAATCTTGCTTATAAAATGTTAGAACCAATTTAATAATAACAATTTATTTTAATAAATCGGTGTTACATCTTGAGTTTTAACAAGAATTATTTTTTTCCCTGCTATTTTTATATTTTTGTGCATCATGTCGGCATATTATTTGCATAGTAGTTACTATTGTTGTCCTGAATCTTGACGAAATAAAATACCAAGTAAAATAAGGAATTGTTTTCTTTTTAAGGTAGATGTTTGTTGTTTTTTGCAAAAAAAATAAAAAACAAATGAATTACGTGAGAGAAATTATTTACACTTGTTTATTCAATTTTAAAGTAAAAAAAAATAAAAGTAAAGTATTAAATGAAAGAAACAAACTAATATCATCATTCTTAAGTGAATTTTTCAATGAAAAAACAAATTTCAACACCTTAATACATAATACAATAATTCCGTGAATGGAAACATTTTCTATGATATCTTTTATTTTGCATAATTTTAGGCACATCAAACAATATTATCAGCCTGCAGCCCATATTTTGAAACAATATTTTTACAAAATAACCATCCGCATCCGATAATATTTTTGAAAGATGTACGATATTCGGAAATGCGATCATTATTGGATTTTATGTATAAAGGTGAAGTTAATGTTGGCCAAAGTTCATTACCAACATTCTTAAAAACAGCTGAGAGTCTTCAGGTTTGTATAGGAAATATATTCAAAAAAAGATGTAGCTTTATTAATTTTCGCTTTTAATTTTAGGTTCGGGGATTAACTGATAATAACAATTTGAATTATCGGACAGAGTCAGACCGAAGTCGAGAATCGGCAACATCTTCACCATCAAGTAAAATGTTATATGAACGTGAAAGTCGTTCAGAAAATCGTGAACGTGTAAGTAGTGTTGGCGGTTGCAGTTCACGAGGTGGAAATGATAATATAAGTAGTCGTGATACTGGCTTGATGGATCATCATCGTAGTAGCAGTTTAAGTGGTAGTATTGCCGCAGCAGCTGCTTTAGCTGCAGCTGTTAATAGTGGCTTAGGTTTAGGTAATACTGATCGATCACCAAGTGTTGGTTTATTAGGCGGCTCCAGTGATCGTATTGGTGATCGTAGTGGTGTTAGTAGTGGAAATAATAATGAACGTGAACGTTCTGATAGTCGTGATGATTTAATGCAAACACAAGATAATAGTAAAGATAGAGATCGTGATAGAGAAATCTCCACTACACCAGTGGATAATAGCATAAGTAGTAAGAGAAGACGTAAGAACTCATCCAACTGTGATAATTCTTTGACCTCGACACATAACGCAAATGTACAGGATAGCAGACATTACACTCAGGATTCTCAGGTAACTTTCATATTCTACTTTATATTCTATAAGTTCAATAATTCAATCAATTCAATTCCGTCAAGTTTAAGTGGAGTATTTATATGTGCCGAATTTACAATATATTAGATTTAACTTTATTTATAGAAGATCAGTTGGAATAAGATTCTGAATCAAAACTCCCAAAATTTAATTAATTCTCCTTTAAATTCAACTTTAATATATTACAAAATAGCAGTTGTCTGAACTGAATTATATAATGAAACAAACTAAAATTGAAAAGAAACAGAAAATTAATAATTTTAAAATTTTTCACAAACAACTTTGAAAAGCAATCTCCTGCAATTATCCTTATTATTTACACATTACTAATTTATTCAATAAAAAAGTCATCATTTTATTTAAATGGATTTTGCTTTATTTTTTTTTTTTTTTAAACAAATCACAATACTAAATACATTTTATATTATTAATTTCTCATGCAAGGATAATGAAATTATATCCTTTTTAATAATAATTTCCATTTACATCAAAAGTACATTTTATAAATAATAATATTATTTTAATAAAACTAATGAAAATTAACAACATTATTTCAAAAGTTTATACAATTCACTGTATTATTAATTTTTATCAGACCACGTTGAATTTTTTGAATAAATATTTGTGAACTCAATTTGTATAAAACTTTTGATGAAAACAGAGCTTTTAAAAAATTGTTGAAGGTTTCCAATGCAGTAGTATTTAAATTTTTATTATTTCTACTATTATAAATTATGTCGAATTGAAATATTTGTAGTTAATATTGCGTTAATCAGAAAATTGAATATGGTTTAAATTTAAGCTCGAACGTTCAATTTTAAATTTAACTGCGGATAATTTAAATTATTTTAAAGCCAAAAAGGAAGAACTTCATGTATATTCTATAAAGTTGACTCTTATTTTTCACTATTTTTCAACCAAAACTAGTAGTTTACCTCATATGAATCAGTTGATTATCATTTAAGCAAAATAATAAACTTTTGAAAATCACTTTTAAATAAACAGGATATTAATGGACAAAAGCAAAACAAATGGAAATGGCCAAATGTAATAACTCTCTTTCATTAAAAAAAAAATTTCGCGCCTTTAAATATCATTTACAGGAAAACAGAATCAAATCAATTGCCCATTAATACCGCACAAATTATTTGTTATTAAAAATAATATCCAAAATATAAACTAATGGTGGATAGATTCTTTTCGAGGAACCTCAGATAATTTGACTTACTTAATAAAGAAATTCCTAATAATATTAAGTTCAAATGTTACTAATTACCAGAATACGATATTTGTCTAATCATTAACTTAAAAAAGGCAATTAATAATTTCTTAAAAAATAATCCTATGGTTGTTTTCCATGTTCTTAACTCATTTCTACTACAGAATAACTTTTATATAAAATTCAATATCTTATGTTGCTTGTAAACTGTTTTATTGCAAAAAACAATTAATGTATTTTTAATATTTTTAAAGATAAAAATGTTTGAAAATTAATGTTTTTTTGTAATAAAAAAAAGCATTTTTCCTAATACTTCCGAACTTAAAAACAATGTTAAAATTTTTCCTTTCGGTAAAATGATTTCAAATTGATTTTTCAATTTTGAAAATTTCAAATAGGATTATTTTTTGGTTTTAAAAACGATAAACAATATTTGTACGTGTAATTCACTGCTATCAAAATTTACCCGCCAGTTGTAATATATAGAATATTTATAATGTACAGTGCGTATATACATATATCTACCTCACATATAAATTTATTGAGAACTATCATCGAAAGTGTTATAATTATGACTTTTGAATTACCACAATTGCATTAAATATAAAAATACCGGAAAAGCTGAATGAATATTATTTATTTAACAAATAAAAGCAAAACAATTTGTTTTTAAATACTTATATCCTGTTTTACAATTACTAAAGGATATAGATTTTCACTTCACTTATTTCTTTAATTATTAAAATGAAATTAATAAAGTACTTACATTAAATATTTTAATATTTATAATTTCACAATATAAAAGTATAATAATATTATAATTGCAGCAACTAGTAACATACTTGCATTTATGGCCGTTAACATTTATAATCACGACATAAATTCATTAAGAAATATTTTTATACTTTTATGTTTTGATATTTTTTTTCAACTTTTTGTACTTACAAATGCAATGATTATTTATGTTCTTATCCTTTGAGTGGCTTAACATTTAAGATTAAAACTGAATGTATTAAGATATATCAAACCGATACTAAGTATAATAAGATATACCGATACTCTAACATCTAACTCTTCTATATTATTCATAAAGTAAAAAAAAAAATTAACTAATGGAACATAATATTTGTGAATGTTCCAAACTTCCAAAAATCTAATCCTTTACACAAACGTACAAAAATTTAATTATTGTAGACACTGTTTTAAATATTAAAAATTACAGTGTAATGTAATTTTAAATTTTAACTTTCTAAAATTGCTCTTTCATAAATTAGAGATTTTTTTTTTGTGAATGAACCACTTTATAAGCACATAATTATATGTAAAAAGTTATTTTTGACCATTTTCTAATTACAATTTTCATAATAAATTATAATCAAAAAATTTATTCATTTTACGACAATTTTATAATTATTATTATTTAAACAATAATGAAAAGTTTCAAGTAAATTCCATTATTAATTTTTTTTTTTTTAATTTTTGGTTTTGTTTAATCATATACTTAGATTTTCACACAGCATTAGAACAGTATTAATAACTACATTATATTATGAAAAGAATCTTATTCTTCATTTAAACTGCATACATCAACTCAGTTAAGGTTTCTACGGAACAAATTTTGTTTTTGGTATTTATTTAGCTTACATGCAAAGGTTTTTAAACCTTTATTTTCATTGAAGTTAATTAAAATTTTATTATAAAAATTCACAACTGCGATTTAAATATATAAAACTATCATTTGATTAAACATTTTTTTTTTTAGATCCTTTTATTCATCTTCTCAAACAAACAACACTGTCACTGTCACATTAAAAAATTTTTATATTTCAAATAACAGATAATTAGACAAAGCATATTCACAAAGTTTTTATTTTGTTTCAATAAAAGCCGCAAAAATAGTTTTTTACATATAAATTTTAATATTATGATGTAATATTCAAAATATAAATTAACTTTATGGTAGTACGATAAAAATTAGAAAATTTTGGTTTAATTGCCTAGATAATTTATTCATAAAAACATTCTAATTTTGCATTTATTTGATATTTATTTTAGAAATTTAATATGGTTAAAAAATTCAAAGCTTGGCAAAGAATTTAACATTGAATAGGAATCTAACAATCAAAATAAATTTAATAGAATTTTAACCAAAAATTCAAATTATGTAAAATTTAAAAATTTAGAAGGTTTTAATTTAGTTTTCAAATCATTTAAAAAACGGTTATTATGCTTATAAGTTTGGTAAAAAGAAAAGAAAATATATAAAATATGTATATCTTTTATTCAAGGCATCCTCTCATAGTAATTACAAATCAAGTCCCGTGCCAAAATCAAATGAAGATGATACCGCGGGCCCTGGCCGTCGTGATTCTCCAAGTCATGGAGCTGGTCTCAGTTCGTCGCTTAGTATTAAACAAGAACTTTTGGAAGCACAACAACACCAACATGAACGGCATCATTCATCTCTTCCCGAGTTATTACCTGTAAGTTTAATTTTATTTATATGATATTTTCTTTAATTTAAATCATATATGATAATTTTACCAGTTTGAAATTTAAAATTACATTACATAGCATGATAGTTACATGACATTCTCTTAAATTATTGTTTTTAAAATCAAGTTATAAGCTAAATTTACAATTCAATTGAAGTAATTAAGACGAATTTACAATTCATATTCAAAAGCAATGCTTATTAAACTTATTTCCTTACTTTAGGAGAAACCTGTGCATAAATTATCTCTATGTTTGATTTTATTTTATAATATTATTTTTTTTGTTTTTGTTAAGGTTTTTTCTTTGAACCGGATCGAAGGTTCTTATTTGGTTATTATTATTATTTTTTTTTTTTGATAATTTTTCAAATTTAATCATATTTTACTATATATTGTATATACATATAATATGTATTTTTATTTTCTTTTTGAAAAAAATATTATAACTTCTTATGTTATGTCTTAAACATAGTGAAAACTGTTCGATTTTTTTTACTTAAATGAAATAATCATTATTATATAGACGAAACTACATCTCATTAAATAATATCTTCTAATATTAACTATATTTTTTTAAATTCTTTACTTGCGTTTTTTTTTCCTAGCGTTAGAAATTCAATAATCGATTTTCATTCAACAAGCCAGGAACGTAGAGCAGAGACCGAATGAAATACTTAATTTTTTCAATTACTCTGAAAATAACTCTTGAAAAAAAAGTTTTACTTTTTAGTCAAAAAATCATACTTTTTTTTTAAGTTTTATTTTTTACTCAAAAAAAGAACACTTAAAAAAAGAGTATTATTTTTTAATAATTTTCCAAATACTCTTTTTGTAAGTAGTTTTTTTTTTTGAGTAAAAAATAAAACTCTTTTCCAAAGTAAAAAATAAAAATATTTTTGTTAAATTTTATTTTTTTAATTTTGTCCAAAAAATAAGAAATTTTCTACTTATTGAATATTTAAAAAAAATGAAAAGAAAAAAAGAGTATTTCAAAAATTTTTTAAAAATTATACTCAACTAAAGAGTATTTGAAAAATATTAAAAAAAATAAAACTTGAGTAATAAGTATTTCAAATTTTTCAAATACTCTTTACTCAAAAATTAAGTATTTATTTTTTTAAATATTTTAATTACTCAAAAATTAATTTTTAAGTATTTGTTTTATTTTTTACTCTTTACTTTGAGTAGAAGTTTTATGAAAATAAGTCTTACTTTCGATCCCTAACGTAGAGTTTCGGGTTTAAATTCAGAATTATCTAATAATTCTAATAATTATAATTAAGATTGATTTTAGTCTTTCGAATAACTCAAAGATTAACCAAAATTTCACTTTCTTTTCATCAAAGCGAATTTCCAATTGAATTGAAAACTAGAAATGTTGTTTTGAATAATTTTCAACTAAGATTACTGTATTCTATGTGTACGAATTATTCCCTATTATACATACTTTTGAGGATTTTTGTAAAGTATCCTATTTCCTTTATCACTTATTAAAAATATTTTAACTAGGTAAGTATAAGAAAGCAATAAGATAAGTCTATATTTAAAACAGTGTCTTCCTCCCTGAGTAGAAATAATTTAACTGAATATTTAACCTTAGCTTCCTTCTGGCTGGTGCCGTTATATAATATCAAATTTCAATTTGTTGTATCAAATCCCGTCTAGGTTATGTATTTTTAACTATTGTCGTGATTCATTATTAATTTTTTATTCAAATCTATCTGTAAATTACATCAAAATTGAAGTATTGTTAAATTGTGACATAACCCTTCTAAAAATCAAGTTTAGATTAATAAGCACGTACTAGTATATTAATATGTATACTATATTCTTTTGTTTATAACTATTATTATTGATAAAAAATATAATTATGAAAATTGTACAAAAAAAAAAGAAACAAAATTGTAAAAAAAATGAAGGTAGAAGGATTATTTATTTAAAAAATCCGGAATAAAGAAAAAATCTTAGCAAATTTTTTTTTTTTTGAGAAATTCAAAGAATTAAACTCTTTTACGTAAATTTTCTAAAGTTTTGGATTATAAAAAAAAAAAGAAACGAAATCCTTCCCTTCTTATTTTTTATATTTTTACTTTTTTTCATAATTATTTTTTTTTATTATTTGTTCAACTTTAATCCCGGAATAAACCATAATCATCAATTTTATGTGGAATTGAATAGCCATCAATCACAACGGCATCATCTTTGTCACAATCAATATCTTATCCAGGGTATTATACCCGAACTCAGGAGTCTCGTGGCTTTCAAGGTGGTCAAAAGCAGATTGCGCATAAAATACAAATTCCATATATTTTTCACCAACAAGGTATTCAAAATCAACAACAATCTTATCAGCACCATCACAAACAATATATTCATCCTGAGCTGACAATAACTAGCCCTGCTGGAAATTATGACAGTATTTCATTATCTATACCAAGAAATCTTGGTAAAAATAGTACTTTACAGCGTTATCTGGTCGAGCCAAGCAGTAGCACTAGCAACCAAATACCACTCGACTATAAATTGCAGAGTAATGTAATTCACTCTGGTCCATTTCATAGTAATATTGATTATTCGTATTCTATTCAACCTAGCACTTCAAATCAAGGACAACTTGCTTGCAATTTATTGCCTCCTAATTACCATCAATCTCATGTTGCTGCTTCAGCCTTTAATTTGTCATCTGGTAATACTAATACTCGAAAATCAGGAAAATTTCGAACGAATTGGCTGGAACAATTCGAATGGTTAAAGTATGATGAAAAAGCAAACACTATGTTTTGTACGTATTGTAGACGGTGGTCAAACGAAATACCTGACATTCGTACTTCGTTTGTAGAAGGCAACTCAAATTTCCGTCTAGAAATCATTAATCATCATAATAAATGTAAATCTCATCGTTTATGCTACGAACGAGAGTTAATGATCCAAAACAAAAATAAGGACTCTTCTCAGACAACACCAACTGCAGTAACATCTTATGTAAGGCTGGAAAACACAATCAAAGCAAAGTCATCTGTTGGACGAGACTTAATATTCGATGGCACACATGAAAATATTTAACATATATTTAATCTTTTAATTCAATTAAAATTTTTCTATACCCTCTATATTATCTTCAAATTAAATTTTAAATTGTCTACCATAATATTTCTACCTATGTATAAGTCTTATCCTCAAGTATAAGCAAACATATTTAATCTTACCATTTTTTCGATCAGTTAAAAGAAATAAAAATAATTTAAATTCATTTTAAGCAATATTAATCCTTACAATTCGATTTAAATAATTAATAAGTTCGGTCAATTTATAATATTTAAAAAAAAAAAAAACACCCCTTGTTGCATTTTGAAACGTAAAGAAAATCTTTAAACAAAATATTGTACATAACACAAATATTTAGTATATATGCCTTCAAATAATTACTTAAGTAGTTCTAATAAAAACAAAATGTAGACAATTTCAATATAATCTAATTAATTGAAAAAAATTTGAATAAAATAAAGTGTAAATTTATGTTAGTATTTTGTAGAATAAAATGAAGTGTAAAATGGAGATTGTATACAATTTATTTTTATTTATATGTTAATTTTTTTTAGAAGTATATAAAATTCAAAATGACATGGATGATGATTAAATTGTAGAATTTTTGAAATTAAAAGAAGTTTTGCTTTGACAAATTCAAACCACAACATATCATTGCTAGTAAAATTAGTCACAATTAATTTATCTAAGTCCTTTTAATTCATTGCCGTTTTAATCAATAATTCAAATTATCTATGCATAGCGTTCACTTAGATTTAGATGAAATTTTTTTGATATCATTTATTTTATTTTTCTTTTGATTTTACGTATTACAACCACATAGATATAATTTAAATATTGATTCTACCTATTTTATGAAAATTGTAATAATTCAACATTTTATTAACAATTTTCATTTTAAATCACGATGAAGTTGTCAGGATAAATAAAATAAGATTTTTTTTTCTCTATAAATTCTCCCAGGCATAAATTTTTGTATTAATTTTATTATTGCACTCAGAAAAATTACTACAAATATAATAATTATTGAAATTTATACTGGTGCTGCAATACAAAAAATTTCAGTATCATTATACTGGTACTACGTATGTACTGCTAGATTTTTCTGATAATGTACTGTTTTGCAAAAGTACTGTAGTATTTTTGAGTACCAGTAAACTGGTACTGAAATTTTCTGCAGTACCAGTACATTGTATAAAAATATAAAATGTACTGGTACTTAAATTTTCTGCAGTATCAGTACATGGTGAATAAATACTCCAATATCTATACAAAAACACTTAAATTTAGTCAGCTCTGGTATAAATATTCTGTAGAGGAGATAGTTGACAAACATTTGTTTTGTTTTTTTGTTAATTTTTTAATCATATAATCAAATGAAAAAATATGCATATTTTTTTTTATAATAAATTTAATTCATTTTTATTCATTTCTCTTCTTTTTTTTTTTCAATTTCTCCCGTGATTGTGTTGATAATAATTATCATCGTTTGGATTGTTACAAAAAATAACAAATATAAATTCAACATAAAAAAAAATATGTATATATTATACTTTGAATAAACCATAATCAGTCTGGTACAATGAAATTACATCCTGAGGATATGTCAAATTTATTATCAACGCACGGCCTTCAGCCGTCAGCTGAATCACGAGATGAAAATAATGATAGCAAACCGATGAATTTGGATCAGTCGGACAACATTGATGGTGAGTACATTATTTTTTTTCTTTTATTTTAATAAAATTTTCCATTTCAATAAAAAAAAAACAAAATTTATTATTTCTCCTTTATATAAACTATATTATAGAAATTATTTTTTTTTTTTTTTTATTTTTATAACACAACCAATTTTTCCTATAAGTTTATTACAAAAAAAAAATCCATTTATAAATAAAATTAAAACCAAAATGACTATATACCTAAATAAAAAAAATCTTTTTTAAATTTTTAAAATTTATTTTTTAATTTTAATTTTATTTTTTTTTCTAACTCTGTTGTAAATTTATGAAAAAGTCAAACCAATATAATTTTTCTTGTATTTTTTGTTTAAACCTTATTTACAAAAAAAAAAAAATTAATTTAGAAAACTTCCTTTTTCCTAAACTTTTTTTTTTAAATAATTTTTTGAGATAAGTTAATAAAAGTTGATGAGAATTTGGTATTCATAGAATAGAGTTTTATATTAAGAAGATCTAAATGAATTAAAACTCACGAATTAAAAAATAAAAAAAAAAACAATCATAAATATATGAATGTCTCATTTGTGAGTTAAATTTTACAATGATTGATGTTTTCAAAATCAATACTATTTGACATTTATATTGTACTTAAAAAATAGTAAAAATGTTCCGAATAAAGCATTAAAAAATAAAACATAATTATAAGATGTTTCTATAAAAAATTTGGCTGAACTTCAGAACTTTCCAGAAGTCGGTAAAATATCTCAAAAAATTATTTAAAAGGAAAATTTTAAATCGGTCCTGTATATTAATTAGATAATTAAAATTATGAGAAAATGTATTTTATTTCTGATAAATATCTAATTCATAGTATGAAGAAAATGAAGGAAAGCTAATTTTTTTATTACAAATTTTAAATATTAAAAATTACATTTTCTCTTAATTGCATTAAAAGCTACTTAAATTATAAAGTATAAAATTTTGCTAGAAGCACATATTAGCAATTAGAAATATTTTATTAAAGTTTTCAGTTTTAAAACTTATATCCTTAAATTTTTTTCGTTTTTCCTTTTTTTTTTTTTTTTGTTTTAATTCCTCATTTTCTTAATGCCATTTTTCCAGAATTTGTAAATATCTTAAATTAAGACTCGAATAAGATTTTTTCCCCTTGGCTTATTCTTTTCACAAAATTTAAAAATAATATTAATATAAAAAATTAAATCAAATGGGTATATTATATGAGGTGGTTTTGACTTATATATTTTTATAAAAACGAAGTTAAAAAAAATCTATTATTCACAATTCTTTGCATGGCATTAAAAATTTAATACTAAAAGTGAAATGATGAAAGCTATTAAGTATTTTTCTTGTTTTATGTTAAAATTTAATATAATTATAAAATTATTAGAATTTCAATAAATTTAAATTAGCCTAGAAAAATTAAAATTTTCAAGTTCAATATTTTGTTCTGAGTACAAAACGAAAGTAAACTATTTTTTTTTTAAGAATAATATTATTTGTCACCAGAAAAATAAAGTGCGGTCACATAATTAGAGTTGTTTTTTATTGATATTAAAACTTCTGGATAGAAATTTTAATAGCTTTCATTTGACGAAAAATTCTTAAATCAAATTCCAATTTATTTACTAATGTCATTGAAAAATTCCAAGAAAAAATTATTAATTATTGATTAACCAAATGTAAGTAGATTTTATTGAATCAACTAAAGTTTTAATTAATTTTATTCACTCTATATACTTTATAACAAAAAAACCTTAATCATAATCTTAAAATTGAAACGACGGGGTTTTTGAAATATGTTTAGTATGTACTGCTGTCTTCTTTTATACTTAAATAAAGTTGGCAAAAAAAAATATAAATTTTTTGTATAAAAAATAAAAATCAAAATGCAAATATAGGTACTCTTATTTTTAAAAATAAAAAAAAAAACAAATCAACACCTCTCCTCCTTTATTTTGAAATTTATAATTTTAATTATATTTATATATAGTTTTTTTTTTTTACATAGAAAATTTTTTTTTATATAAATATGTAATTTATTTATTATGAAGAAAAAAATGTTAAATAATTGTATATTTTTACTGAGAATGTGCATGCTGCATGCTTGAAAAACTTAATGAAAATAAAATATATATAATCAGTTTTCTTAATTTTTATACTACAAGCAAAAAATTGTGTATATAAATATATAAATATTATCATGTAAAAAAATTTAGTTTCTTAATACATTTTACATGATTTAATTTTCATTCTTTTGTTTTTTTTTTTTTATTATTATTATTATTATTTAAATGAATTTTAAGAAAAATTAATTAAAATGATTAAAGTTTAATATTTGACGTTTTAACATTGAAAGAAATTAAAATTGATCTCTTATTCAAAATTTCTTAAGTATTTCATAAAATTTTTATCTTATAAATTTACTATCAATAAAATTTGGAGAAGATCTTATTAGAAACATTTCTACATTTCAATTCGTTTCAAAAAAAAACCTTTAAAACCTCTTTCAGAGTATGAGAGATACTTGTGTGCGAGGTATAATACAAAAAGGCTTTATCATATGATTTCGATTAATGCAATAATTTAATTCTACATATATTATTACGGTTTGAAGAAGGCCTAAACAAGGATGATTAATCGAAATTTTAGATTTGTAATTTAATATAAACAAATAGCAGTTAACAGAGAAAATATTGTTGAAAATCAGGTCTTCTTGAACAGATATAAATTAATTTATTTCAGTTCTCTTTCAAACTCTTCATAATTGGATATAATTGTGAACTTAAAAATCTGTCATTTAATTAATTTTTTTTTTTAATTGAATATTTATTAAATTTATATTTAACTTTACATTAATTTTTTTTTTTTATTCTAACTTCTAAATCCGTTAAAACATGTTCATAATTTTTTATTTTTTTTTTAATTTTATTTATTTATTTATTTTTTTTTATTTTTAATATTGTATAAATATGTTTAATTAATAAGTTGAGGATTTACAAAAGTTCTAAAAACAAGCAATAATATAAAATAATAATCTTTAATTTTGAGATTAATAATTTATGTTCAATATAAAAATTAAAAAATTGGAAACGAAATTCTAAATTAAAAAATTACTAACGATTTTCAATTTTTACTATTTGAAAAATAATTTTTTATAAGGAAAATTACCAAAAAAAACAAAAAATAACTAAATTTTTCCCAAAAAAAAAAAATTATTACTATACGATGAAAACATCTCAGTTGTTCGAACTAAATATAAATTAAAATACAAAAATAATACCAAAAAATACAAAAATATTTTGAACTTTGTCCCGACAATTAGGATATATCTACATCTATAAAACAAAAACCATAAAATATTTATATGCATAAATTGGCTTCTTATAATTTGAGAAACATAATTCATAAGTTACTTTAACAAAAACAAAAATTCGTTTTTTATACATACAATAAGCATTTGATTTTTCAAAAACAATAGACCTACATCTAACTAGTTCAATAAATTAGATATTAAATATCCTAGTAATTAATATAAAATATAAAGGTTACGATTAGAAAATACATAGGTGCATAAAATTAACGATAAGAAATTTAGAGTAATTTGACATTTTTGAAACTATCTTTTATTTTTAGTTTTTATTGAATTATTGTAACGACCCTAAATCCAACATAAATTGAATAATTGTACAGTACGGAATGTGTAAAAAAAATAGAACCAAAGTCTCAAACCAAACCAAATTTAGTGGAAAAATATGTCCTCTTCAAAATATATTTATGTCCATTTATCATAACTAAATTATTTTGAACATTTTTTATTTAGGGAATATTGATATATATGCTCTTGTGACATTTTGCTCTTAGTACCCTTACTTAGTTGGAGTATAAAAAAGTTTTATTTCTGGATATGTGTAAAACTAAACCGATAAAACAAAACTTTAAACTAAAAAATTGATAAAAATTATAAAATAATGTAGATTTTTAATTATTTTACTCAATTCATCGCAATTATTTCTATTATTATCAATCAAATTTAATTATACCATGAGGATTATATTTGAAAAAACTCATAAAATATTTATATCTTTCAGACAAGAATAATATTTACTGAGAAAATTATTAGCATAGATAAGAACAAATAAAATCATGTTTTGAAAAATCAAATGCATTTTTTTTAAAACGTTTATAATACCTGTCCATAAATTTAATTAGTTTTTTTTTTTTTCAAAATTAGTAAAAAAAATTTTACAAAAATTTTTATATTTTGTCTTTAATGTTGCAACTTAAAATGAATATTTTGGTTAACTAAGCGCTGCAAAATTTTCTTAAGATTCAAAATATTCTTAACTAATCGTATTCTTGTTGAATTATTACATACAATTTTCCTTATCTATTTTTGGAACTATATGGAATTATAAATCAAGTATTTGTTGAATAATGAGGAGAAAGAACAACGTAATTCTTTTAGGTTTTATATTGTACACCTATTCTTTCCAACGTAAAGTAATGTAATCTCTTTTTTTTTAAACCTATACAATACTGTGATCCCAAAGTTTTGGGTGACGTTTGCAATAGAATAGTTTATAAGAAAAATAGGAAATAATAATTACAATAATAATTACAATAATAATTATATTTTCTTCATGTTGACTTCACGTATTTTTATAAATGAATTAGGAAAAACTTATATCGGTATACAGCTTTCTATTTGTTTCCATTTAAGAATATTTCCTTATTACTATCAATATGCAGACATCTGTTTGAAAATTGATAAATTTCTAAATATTGAAAATTCGAAAATATGTACATAAAACTAACTCTCAGAGATTTCCACATAAAAAGGTACCATATAGAATTATTATACAGATTTTTAATCTAAAAGAAAACAATTTTAGTAATAATGTAATAGTATTGTTTAAGCACTTAGAACCATACGTTATTAATTACTCTTAAACAGTGCTCAAAACCCCTTTTTTCAGTATCAATAGTACTTTTAACAGTATCAGTATTGGTCTCGGTTGGAATTCTGTTTGATTCAAATTTAAAAAAAAAAAATTTCACTCGATATTAGATATTACTGGTAACAGTCATTGGCTAAAAAACAGGTTCCCTCAACCTTGATTAACTACAAAAAACAATAACAGAAGATGTCTCAAGTTTAATGTATAATTAAAGTAAATTATGTTTACTATAAATTATGTTTGTTATTCAAAATAAAGCAAAAGCAACACTTTAAATGGAGTTATGCACCAGGGCTTTTTTACAACTTATAAATAAATGAATAAAAAGTATCGGAAAAATTAACTTGACTTATTCCTTGTGTTTGTACAACAATGTGTTTTTCCACCTCGTTGTTATGAGTAAAGATAACCAAACTCGGATTTAACTTAAAGTGTTGAAAATAATTCTAACCATTTTGGAAACGCTGATGATGATGCTTATAAGCGACTATTGATTAAAGAAATTCTTAAAAATATATTATAAATAATTATAAATTTAACAGGATTAGTAATTATAAGCAAATATTTGTGGCATGTAAATGTAAATCTTATTTGTGCCAGTATAATAAATTGTTAAAAAGTTCGAAAAAAAAAGTAATTTTTTTTTTCAATTTTTCTATTCGTTGTATACATTTGCTGGAAAATTTATTTTCTTAAAAAAAAAAAAAAATTGCAAAAACAAAATTTTTAAAAAACTTTCTTAAACTCTTTTTTAATTTTATATAATTAAGTATTTACAAAATTTTATTTTTCCTTTTGATTTTCATTAGTTTTAATATAATTTTACAAATTTTACTTTTTTATTTTATGTTTTTCTTTATTTTATTTATTTATTTTTTTTAAGAAAAGCACATGATATACTATTATGTATTTTTATATTTTCAAATTTAAATAATAAAAAAAAAATTATTATGAAAAAAAATCTTAACCACTTCTTTTTTAAAACAATTTTTTTAATGAAAATTTAAGAAAAAAAAAAAAAAAAACTTATTTTATAAGAAAAGGTCTTTAAATATCTCGCTTTTTGTAGGCATTTTTTAACTGAATTTTATAATTATTTTTTTAGTTGTATTTTATTAATTTTTATCATTAAAAAAAAACTATTTATTATTATAAATTCATTTTTATATTAATTTCTTTAATCCTTATATATATGTACTTAATTTAAATATGAAGCAACTTTAAACACATTAAGTATATATAAAAAACAAAATATTGCCTACGCAAAACTAAATGATTAAATGGAGAATATCGAAAGGTTAATCAAATTGAAACTACTTTCATGTATACACAAGCATTATTTAAGATTCTTGAATAATAAATTAAAACTCTTAAAAATTTTTTATTATATTTTATTGTAATAACGATAACACTTGCACTCATTTTTTATAATAGGTGATTATAATAATCTTAAAAAAAAATTATACATTTAATTTTTGGCGAATCTTTTTTTTTTTTTGCGCATTTGGTAAAACTATTGAAAATTATACTATCTTTATTTTCTGTCAGTTAATATGAAAACAACTTCACTGATAATATTTGATAACTTTAACTTTTTCTCCGTCATTCATATACTACATAATATTAAGTAAAAACGCTTTATCAAAGAATTATTAATAAAAATTTTGAGAAAAGTGACAAAACGTTACTTTTATTGTGTGTTGCTTACTTTACTTACTTTTGAAAGTTATGACATAATTCTAAACAGAACAAAATTAAAAAAAAAAAAAAAAAATACTAAATGTCAACTTTTGGAGTACCTATTACTAAACTACTATGTATGTACATTTTCTTTATTCGAATTAAATAAAAACAATAATCTCGTACTTTGTTTTTTTTTTTTTAATTAATTAGAAACTGAAGGGATTACCTATTTTAATGGGGATGTAATTTTCTCTATATATGAATGTCAAAATTGGGTTAAAGATGAAGTTGTCTTGTCCCTGATAAAGAATATTTTTTTTATTTTAAAGATTTTAGCATCATTTTTTTTTTTTATTTAAATTAAATTTAATCGAAATATGAAAACAAATAATATAAAAAACTCCATTGATAAATTTAAACATAGTATAAGTCAAATTTATATTTATATATAAAAAATATATATACAATATACATATTTATATTTTACATAAAATTGTAAAAATTTATAGTAATTCAATAAAAGTGGAAATGGTTGCAACATTGAAAGACTCTCAGATAAATGAATTGACAGTCAGAAAGGTTTAGGTTACATTCCATAATCGTATAACTCAACATTAAATGAAAATTATCTTGTTAAAAATCTTAAAAAACAAAATATGTTAATAAAGAAACAAAACATAAAACTAAAAAAAAAAAAAAAAATTATATCAATTGAAATTCGTTATACATTATGTAAAATTTATTAATAATTCCTCAAAATCAAATTTATTAATTAAAAATTCTTTTTTATTTCTATTTTCTTATTTTATTATACATTATTTTTTTCCCCCAAATAGTGGTCAAAAACTTTTAGACATTAACAAAATGTGTGGTCAATAGTTTTTCGTTTTAGAAAAATGCTTTAATTGTTGAGAACGAGTTCAATTGCATGATTATTATAACCCATCCAAAAATAAAACCACTTAGAATAGAAAGTTAATATTAGTGAAATTATTGATCACAATTTCATATTTAGAACTCAGAAAATTACTCAAAGTACACAATAACTTTATTACTAAATACATTTAAACCATACCTGAAACATCAAATTGTTAACCTGAAAATATAAAAAATATTGGTTTAAATTGGGAACCCATTTTGTTTTATTTTCCAATAATATAAAGCTTTCGTTGTTCTGCTATCGATCGTTAAGATACATTGTTGTGTTTTTACGATAACGAAGTTTTCTCACACCTCATATAAATATTTGTACGAAACTTGCCATTTTTTGTTAAGTGTTTGTCATTTCCCTATAGGCATAGTTATTTAATATTTTTTTTACATTATATCATCATCATTTATGTACTTCTTTTACATCTATTGTAACAAGTACTATTTCATAACAGGTGTATTTTTTCTGACAATGTAATTTGGATGTGATATGATGCTAAAGTCCAACAACCAAGCAACAACAACTTTGAATTATAAAATTTCATTTTTCCGTATTTTTAATTTTACTCTTATGTAAATCACATGAGAACGTTAAAATTTTATGGCGCCAAGCCATACAGAATATCTAAGCAATGATTCTCAAACTATTTTCCCCAGCCTATTTTCGTAATATAAACATTTTTATTAACCGGTTAACATGGC
Organism: Hybos culiciformis; assembly: GCA_964007475.1. Lineage (NCBI taxonomy): Eukaryota > Metazoa > Arthropoda > Insecta > Diptera > Hybotidae > Hybos > Hybos culiciformis. The sequence goes on from OZ023273.1 coordinate 11,715,398, forward strand.
ATGTAGTTACTCCAAAATTTCGGATATACATATACTTTGTATGCCCAATCGCGTATAATTGAAATCGAAATTCTCTAAAAAAAAAAACTTACTTTATTTGACACTTAATTCTTATTTAAATAACATATATAAAATTAATTATTTGACCACAAAATTCTTTATAAACATAGATAATATAGTTACGTTATAATAATTTTTTGTTTTCATTGGTTCATCATTTTATAATTACTTTAAATTTTTTTTTTCTTTTTTTTTTCAATAATTGGAACTATATATTATTAGTTTCTTGTTTTCCTACATTATAGAAATTAAAAAATTTTATTTGTTTTATGTTTTGTTTGATTTTGATTTTTGATTTAAAAAAAAAAATAAATATATAGTTTACATGCCAAAACGAAGAGTTAAAGTGTAGATTGTTTGTTGTTAATTTATATATATTTTTATTGATTACATTATATTATTTATATATTTATACATCTTATTACTTAGACAAATAAAGAAAATAATATATATTTTTCAAAAAGTGATTAAAATAAAAATACATAATATAGTTTACAACGTATATATATTTTGTATAACAAAAAAATACTACTTATATATAAAAAAAAAAAAATGTTAAAGTTTGCAACCAAAAATATACTCATTACACAGTTTGTGCTTTTTAGAGGGTTTTTTTTGAGGAAGTTAAAAAAAATAGTCAATAGTTTAATAAAATATATTTAGATAATTGTTGAACAAAAAAAAAAAATTGAGTTCTACCAATATATCCATTTTTTAATTAAATGTTAGTTGCATCCAATGAAACAATTTATTTTTTTTTTTTATTTTTTAGTTTTGTACAAAAACCTTACATTTTATATTGAAACCTATGTTTTAGTTAATCTAAGCCATTTCGGATCAGAAGAAGAAAATAATCCTATTATAATCTATATACAAGCCCGGTAAACATAATTTAATTATTAATTTTTTGAAATCGTTTTTTAACAAAAATATTTAAATATATTATTAAACATAATCTTAATTATATATTAATGATTAAAATGCGTACAAATAAATGTGTTCCTAACAAAATTCATGTATAAATTGAAAAATATAGAAAAACAAAGAAATTAACAACAATTTCAATTTCAAGTACTTAATTACATTTAATTGTGTTGTGTCAAAAGATTCTTGAAATAATTTTTATTTTGTTTAATCAAATTGCTATACAACACTAGTTAATAAAGAAAAAGAATAATTTAATTTTAATTCTTCAGTTAATCCTACTCATTTCAAAAAATCTCTAACTTTCTCATTTTATTGAGATAACTATAATTTAATTTTTTTTTGGTAAGTTATTAACGAACTGGAACGTAATAAAACCCAGAAATGACTTTAAAATATTGTAAATACAATTTTCATAGAATTTTTTTTTCTAGTAACTAATCTTGAGCTATTGAGACTGTACGCAAGCTTATATTGCAATATTCGCTTCATAGATTTTAGAACGGCTTGGATAACTTAGATCCTTTGAACCAAATGATTTATAATGTTTATGCAGATATTGGCTAAATAAAAAAAAACATTTTTCCTCTCCTTACATTTCTACGAATCTAGAATATTGTTTAATAATAATATCTTTATTTTATAATTAGTTTATGTGAAACCAATTTATTCTTGCATTGCAATTTGTATCTTTTTAAATTATTTCTTATTTATATTATTTTGATTTGCTTTTCCATTCTTTATTTTAAAAAATTTTGATGAATCCTTTCCTAAACTGAAATGATTTTTTTTAAAAAATTGGATACATAGTTAGTTTTTTGTTGATGAATCGAGTTCGTGACGCCATATGTTCATGTTATTATTTATAGTTTAGACTATTTAAAAAAAATTAACGAGTTTTACTTATAAACTATGTCAACAAAGCTAAAATTAACATTAATGATTTCTGCAGCATTGGAGGATTTATGTTATTAAAAGAAATCAAACGTGAACAAATTTGATGGATTTTAGTTCATTTTGAATCTAGTCCTGTTTGATAATTTGTGTGACTTTTCAATAAAAATTTGATAACATTGTAGTTATAATATTACTAAAATATTAACCCTAAGATAATTCTTCCAAAAAAAATTCAATCTTCATTGATGTTATATAAAAATGTGACAATATTTATCCAAGTTTCATCTTTGTTCACATAGTTTCTAGATATATTTTTCTGAAATATATTCAACAACAAAAAATACTAAGATTATGAGTATCAAATCAAGAAAATTTTATACATAGGTTTTAATGATTACGATAGAAAACAATTGCATCAGTATTATAACAGTATGGCGTCACGGTTCCATCAGCAACAACAACAACTACAATTCCATCATAACCACTTAAACCTAAATCACCGTCTTACTCATCTACATCATGATTTCCAAAATAAACATTCCTCCTCTTCTTCTTTTAATTTAAATTCTTCTACCAATGATAATAATTTACCACCTATACCACCATTGCCACCTGATTTATCTGGTTCCATGGAAACTAATGGTTTATTAAATCATTCTCCAATTCCTGCAAATTCAACAGTTATAAGTCGATCAGGAACACTTGGCAGCCCTTCAAATGGAGGATGCACACCAATGTCACCATCGTCATCCTCTTCAACAGCATCTCTGCATCATTCTTCAAACATAAGTGTAGAAAGAAATGGGCCATCGCTTCATCATATACACAATCTGCAACACCATTACCCTATGTTAAAACCATCAGAACAGCAATCGTCTTCAGCGGCTGGCAATGCGTCAAACAGACGCGATCACAATATCGATTATTCGACATTGTTTGTGCAATTATCTGGCACTCTGCCAACATTATATCGCTGTGTCAGTTGCAATAAAATTGTATCAAATCGTTGGCATCATGCCAATATTCACAGGCCGCAGAGTCATGAGTGTCCTGTTTGTGGACAAAAATTTACTCGTCGAGACAATATGAAAGCGCATTGTAAAATTAAGCATGCCGACATAAAAGATAGATTCTTTAGTCATTATGTACATATGTGATCAATTTTATAACTAGTCAATTAAACAATATAAAAATTTTTAATGATTGTTACAAACAAGTAAAAAAAATTAATTTGAATAAAATTATGAATTTTCACAGATTAGAAAATTAAACTTATAATTTTTCTTTTGTTAAGTTATCAAAATTTTCTTAACCTAAAATTTAATATAATAAATAGTGAAAACCAATTTAAGCTTGCCTGCTTCAACGTTATATTTATAATATAACTTATAGCTAACAAATAATGAAATAATACCAGATGAAAGAAAATTCAATTATTATTAGTTATAATACCCTTTTTTTTGTTCACTACTAACTAATGAGCAAGCTATGATAGGGCATTTATATTCCTGAGTCTAAGACATTTATAAAAAGAAATTTTTTATTTATTCAATGAAAATCCGAAAAAAAAATGTTTTTACTAATTCAATATTTTACTCTGCACTGTAATAATTATATCCTTCCTTATTGGTTTTCTTTATTAGAATTTAGAATCATAATAAATTCTGTGAATTTTCATCACTAAAAAAAAAATAATAATATTAAAATTATTTTAATAATACATTTAAAAAATAATTTTAATTTAATATAATTATCTAATATATACTTAGAATAAAAATGTGACTTTTCTGAAATTAATAATAATTCATTTAAATCAAACATTTCTCATCAATAAACCTAACTAATGGTACGCTGTTTATAAATTGTCCTAAATCAATGGATTCTGGGTTCATACAAATATAAATATCCTCCATTTTATTGCGGGGCGAATAAAATATTAAGTGCCGCAACTTTTAATTCGCCTAATAGTATAACTTCAATAAATTATAAATATGATAATAATTCCAATCGAGCCCAAAAATCATTATTTGCATTAGCATTATGATCTTTAATCAAAATTATAAATGCTGTTTAATATTATTTTTAAATTGAATGTATTGAAAGTGCGCTTTTAGTATAATAGTCATATTATTTAAAATTTAAAACAATGAGATTATAGCTTAAATTTAGTTCAAAAAATAAAATTTCCCTATTTTTAGACAAAAAATTAATTTTTAAATACCAATCAGTATTAACATTACAACGTTTGCATTTTAGTAAATGCATTCTGAGGAGAAAAGTCCACACAATTTTTCCTTATTGATTTTTTCAACCAAATTTTCTATTCTCTAACAAAAAATTAAAACTAAGTAAATATTTATTTCTAAATCCAAGATGGGGCTGCCTGCCCTCTATAACGTTTTCATAATGTAAAATTCTGAGCCGAATACATTTTTCTAAACTAGATTTCACTTATAAATTCTCTTAAAAACTTATTCCTCTTGTTTTTGGTATGGACCTTTATTGTTTATTTATTATTATAAATATTTCGATATACCTATTTATAATCTTAATTTGCATAAATTAAAAAAAAAAAAAAATTAATTCAAACCAAGCTCAAGTTCCTTGTAAGCCCCGAATCTTTTTAATAAAAATATTTTTCTTGTAAGACAAAATTATAAGCAATAAAAAGTGTATTATATAAAGAATGTAAGCATATTTTGTAGAATATTTCTCACGATTAAAATTATATATTTAGATATTTACATATACATACATTTGTAAATGTAATTATATAATATAAAAAAAAATCCCTGATTTTAATAAACATAAATAATTCACGATAATAGAAATAATAAGGCGAACATCGGTGAAATCAAAAAATATGTTAAGATAATACAATGACAAAAATAAACTGAATTGTAATTTAAGCAACCAACGAATGATGATTGTGTCATGCTCAACACAATTTGTCGATTACTTATTTGACCAAAGGGCTTTGTGTTGTCATAACGTGTTTTGATAAAAAGTTAATTAATCGAATTGTTTAAATATATGTATATATTAAGTATACAAATAAATATATTTAATATATACATACACACGTATATATTATATTAAATTTCTTTATTTTTCAAGGCATCATATCGGTCAGTATTAATTATTTTATTATCCTTTAACACCGAGTATTTAGTATAATGCGTAAGCGTAGATTGTAGAGACTGAATTTGATAAATAAATTATATAAGATTAATTCAATTATAATTATATAGTGTATTTAAAATCAAAAAAAAATTTATAATAAATTCTACAAGATAGTGCAATAATTCTTGACAAAAAAATGTAAAATATTCTGAAAATGTAAATTATCGATATTTCTATATATCATGAATTGACCAGTTTATGTAAAATATTAAGTTAAAAAATCTCTCTGATCTTTAAAACGAATTTTTCTCGTAGTCAAAATTATGTATTTTCATTTAAGAAAATTAATTTTCTGCATATATTGAAATTAAAAATTTTTAATATTCATGAGATGAAAAAAAAATTAAAATAATACACAAATTTGTGAAATTTAAAATTAAAATGAAAATATATTTTAGAATATATATGTCTACAACAACATAATGTACGTAATTATTTGGGACCTTTTCCATTGAACAAGTAAATAATAAACAATAATAAATACATAACGAATATTTTATAATAATAAAAAAAAAAACATTAAATAAAATGTATTACCTAAGCCAGTTTTCTTGGATGCAGTATTTTTCTCTTTTCAATTCAAAGTTTCAAATTAGATGAACAAAATTTTAATTTGTCATTCCATTCACAAAAAAATTTCTCAGATTAAATAATTCTGTTAACCAATATTACATTTGCCTCGAATTTAAAATCTTTAATTCTTCACAAAGAGGCCTTCCATATAATTATTCTATAATTATTATATTGTAATATAAAATGTCTATTGATAAAATCAACAAATAAAGTAGTAAGTAATTATTTTTTTTCGCTCAACTATTTTGGTGGTATTACATTGCCTTTTAAGAACCATTGTTAAGAGAAAAATCTATATAAAATTTAGCAATAATCTTAATAAAAAAAAAATATTCAAACATTAATGTATTAAAATATTAATTCAATTAGAATCAAAAAAATATTAAGCAATATTAGTATCTTCTATAAACTATTTACAGGCATCTCTATTAAAAATTTGTAGTAATATAATATTAATGTATTTTGAAATACAAATTAAGATAATTCAAAATTATTATGAAATAATCTTTTTTTGGAATTTAGTTGAAAGATATCTCTATTACGATCTTAAAAATCTTTCTACAATATTTCTTACATATATATATATTTAAAAAATAATAATAAATTTAATTCAAAACTTAAAAAAAAAACTAATATAGTAATTAGAAATATAACTTTAAATTCATACAATGAAATTGTTAGTACAAAAAAAAAGTAGATTAAAAAATATGAAAAAATATTTAAGAAGTCTTACTACTCAATAAAATAAAAAATTAATATTAATTTATTTATTTATTTATTTCTAATTTAATATATTTTACATTGATTTAATTATTTGCTCAATTGAGGAAAACTTCTCTTATGTTATACATACATCATAAATTTTTAAGCAGCGAGAGATAATAAACTTCTCAGCTTCCAGCAAATTATTTCTTAAAATTATCCTGACGACATTGATAATACATGAAATATTAAGAGTCATTCTAGAAATCAAATAAATATATGTATACATGATATTATTACCTAAATATCATTACAACTTTTTTATTACTTTTAACACTATAACTTGTGAAAATCCATGATAACTTCTTTAGAAGAACTAAAAAATTTATTGCGAATATTTTTTCGTCATTAATGAACATAATTTTTCAAATTCGGAATAGTTCAATCCGCTCTTGTAATTAATTTCAAATATGATGTACATATTTCAAGAATATAATATTTCTATGAATAAAAAAAAATTAGTTGGAATCGAAATATTTTCGTCTCTAATAGTCATATGATGCAGTAACATAAGAGAAATTTACACATATGTATACATAAATTAATAGAGTTACATAATGTAGAAAAAAAGTATACTTGAAGGCATAACAAAGTATATAAATTTAATTTTTTTTGTTTATCCCACCGAAATCAGAAGATTTAACTTTCCAAAAATCTACAGAAACAATATATTGTTACTACGCAATCTGAAAACTATTTTTATTTCGTCTAAATTGCCTTATTGATTAAGCTTTTAATTAAATGAATTAAGCATTTGGTTTTCATATACTTAATCTCTTCAAGCTGCATAAAATCCTTATAAATTAATTTAATGTTAACTTCGGTTATTTCTCACTATTTTTTTTTTTTTTTTAAATCAAAGTCAAAAATTACTAAACAAATTAAAAATACCCAAAAATTTATACGATTTATAATTGTATTTCAAATGAAAACTTGTAAGAAAAATTAATATGTAGCTAATTTTTCTCTTTTATATCAATTAATATACAATCAAAAAAATAAATAAATTTCAAACACTCATAAAACACCAAGTGATTACTCTTACGGAATTAATATTTTTTTCATTTATTTTTTCCTTCAATATATAAATTCATTAATATCGAATTCAAATTGCTTAAGTATAAAAACCAATAACGAGCTTACAATTAAAAAAAAACTTTCTTTTTAACTTCATGCTTTTTGTATAATTTTCTTATTGATTTTATTTTAAATTTCAATATTATGAATAAATTATTTTTTATAAAATTACATAATATATATTTTACAAATATCTAATAAACAAGAAAAAAAAATGAATTAATAAATTAATAAGCCCTTGTAAAATAAATTATTTATATATAATTGAAATATTTTTGAGAGAAATAGAAAAAAATAACAATAATAAAAATTAAAACATTTTCAGAATATTAAAATTACAAAATCGATATCTTATTTTTTGATTTGTAAAAAAAAAAAAGAAAACTTATTGAATATTTAAATAATATAATATATAATCTGCAATAAACTTAGAATGAATGTAATATGTATATTTATAATAATATAGTGATGTCGATCAATAAATAAAATTAGAAATTAAATCTTTTTTAAAAAGAAAATAAACTTTAAAATAATTTGGCTTCTAAAAATTATTGCTAATAAAAATTTACCCAGAGGCTTAGCCGTACAATGCCAGCGATACTCTCACTTTAAAAATTCTATAGAAGAATATAATTATATTGTTTGATATAACTTTAAAATTTTCCTTAATCAATCCCTTTATGATCTTATATTTTCCTTATATATTACAAACATTCTAAGGTTTGTTAATAATTGTAATCAGTTTCAAGTTTTTTTTTTTTTTTTGTTGGTCAAACATTTCGGCTTAAGGGAGACAGATTTTTGTGTGTAGCTCGACTAGTTAAAAGAATAAAACAAAATACATATAATCCAAATTTTTTTAAAGTTTATTTTCTTTTAACAAGTAGTAAAATATAAAATTTATATATTTTTTAATTTATTAAACAAAACGTACATTAATATTAATTCTTTATGGTTATTTCATATTAAATATATAATGTTGTCAAATAATGTAATAAAATCAACAAATTAAAAATTAAAAAAAAAAAAAAAAAACAAACAACAAAATTACATAAAGAGTGATGAATTTCTCAAAGTAATAAATAAATAAAAATAAAAAAACTAAATTTGAAAGTTGAAACAAAAACAGTATAAATATAAAATTTATTTATTTTTTTTTTTTTGTTTTTTTTTTTTAACTATAAAATTAAATGAATCAAAATTTTTAAGTCTTAAATATATATATATTTATTGATATTAAGGGATATTTAATTTTTTATTGTTTTAATTTAGAAAAAAAAAAAAAATTAAACCAAAAAAACATTATTTACAATATAAATAATATATATATAATTCAAAATAAGAATAATAAAAATTATAAAATTACCAAAAAAAGATATATATATATACATAAAAATGAAATTGGTTTTAACAATTCTTAACCAAAATAAGTAAAAAAAAAACAAAAAACAATAAAAAAAAAATTACAAACTGCAGTCAATGGAGTTTTTCTGTAGAGTTAGTTTTCTTAATTAAATTTTCAGATATATAAAGTTTTTTTTTTTTTTTGAAAATAAATATAGAATTAATTTGGGAACGAAGCATTTGAGAAATGTAAGTGTATTCATATAATTTACCCATAATATTTTTTAAACATATTATAGTACATACATAATAATTTTTTTTTTCACTTAAATTATCATTTAAAAAAAAATAAAGTCAACACAATATTATATATTAAATAAAAAAAAAGTTCCCTTTAATTTTAAGTTGAAATTAAAAAAATAAAAAAGTACTAATTTTAAAATATGCTCTCATAGAATCATTGCCTCGTCTAATAATACGTATAGTTATTTACTTAAGGCGTAAAAATTTATTGAAATTATGAAAACAACCGTGTTTTTTTTTTCAATTTTATTTATTTTCTTTGAAATTTTTGATTAACAACTTTGGAAAAAAAAAAAATTTCTGATTTAAAACAAAATTTTTGATATTTTGTTAAGAATAAAAAATACAAAATATCTACAAATTCTTACCAAAATCTTACCAAAATACAACCAGATCAATTGTTGATATTATTTAATATCTTCATACATCATTAGTTATTGTTATTTATTAATGCTAAAAGACAAAAACAAAATAAATTAAATTTCGAACTTTTTAGACACTATTTATCATTATATACATATGTTTTCATTTTGTATATGCATATAATATATTTCTATTTTGTGTATTATAGGTTATATAGGTACATATATAGTTTAAACAGCAAGGAACAAATTTAAAAATTGTTCAAACCCAAACTTTAAAGTCTTATATATTTTGACTTGCAGAACAATGTACAGATTTTTGAAAATTTACCATCGTGCGACATACATATATGTGTTATTAGACAAATAAATGTTTGAATAGTTATCATCTAAAATTTTGTGAGTAGAGGAACAGTTTGCTAATGAACGATTCTTTTCCATATTGTCAATAACTTTAACTCCAAATAATTTGCTGATTATTTTGTTAAAAATTGTTTTCTGTGATATGATTATTGCGAGACATAATTAATTACAAAAAAATAAGTTATACATTTAAAGTTGCAACATTAACGATCGCTAGAATAAAAAATAATTATAAAACTTGGCATTTAGGTAAATATGACATTGATAATGGTTCGTTGAACATTGAAATTAAGATGAAACATGTTCATTAATCAATGAACACTTTTAAAGGTGTGCTTTAGGCATTTTAGTTAAAACAAAAAAATATTTTTTTTGTAATAAGTATTCTTAATCGAATATTATTCTACACAGATATAAATATTTTATTTGAATCCATAGTTATCGTAGAGCGAATACCTATGAGTTTGTGGTGTTTTTTATAAGTTAAAATAAATTAATGTCTTCTAAATTTTAATGTCAAAATATGACTCTTTGATTTAAAATAATATAATTATTTGAGTATTGAATGTATAAATTTTTTAAAGATAAAGCTTACCCAATAATTTACAAAAAAATCTTTCTGTCGAGATGTGTATTGTTTATACCACATCGATGAAATCATCTTCTCTATGTTGGATGCGAGATTTTAGTTGAAAAGTACATACATACTTGATTTAAATAAATTTATTAGCGTTAAAAAATTAAAATTATTATTCGAATATTTTTCACAAAATTAAGCTATACAAATTAAATTTTTTAATCCATTTTCATTATTTAATTTTAAAAAATCAAAATTTTGATATTTTTGATTTCATGTTTTCATTTAAATTTGTCTATATGGAACAATATTTCATACCAATATTCAAAATGTTCTATTTAGCTGCACAATATTACAAACTATCTAATAAAATTTTTGAATTCATAATAGAAATAAAAAAAAAAGATTATATTTATAATAATAATTGTTGAAGCTAAAGATCTGATTCTGATCTTATTTGTGCTGCTAACATATAATGTAAATATAAAGGCAAAAAATTTAAAAAAAATTTAAAATTGATTAACTTTGTCAAGATTTTGTATTTCGAAATGTGTTTCAAATTCAATAAAAGTTAATTTTTTCTCCATTTCTTCTTTGGAAAAATTGAACATAATAATACCTTTTAAAAACATAAAAAACTGAGTTTTTGTTCATTATACTATTTATTACTATTTATTTATTTATTTATTTTTTTTTTTTATGAACTTTAATATTATAAAATAATTTTTGTATAGGGAAAATTACAAATTTACTAATTTAAAGGATATAACCAAATAATTCGTTACATAATTATTTTCGTTTTCTTATGGATTTCGGGATATTTTTCTCTTTTATATTTTACTTTCTAAATATTTACACTTTTTTACACTATAATTAAAAAAAAAAAACAAATGATTTATTTATATGAAATTTTTTGGAACTAATTTTATGCTAGCATTTACATAAATATTCTTTGAACATAAGCAAACAAAAAGTTAAATCATGTATGTAATTGATATGTAAATGTTACTTAAAATATTATTTCCATATTATATTTTCGTGAAAAAGAAACAACATTAATAAATTAAATATTTATTTAAAAATTTGTAAAAAAAAAAAATATTTACATGATCTAAATGTTATGGTGACTAATATAATAATGACAAATTAAGTTATAATATTTTTTTTCTTTTCATTTAATAACATACAGAAAAATTATAAATAGTAAAATTTTCTATTTATAAATTAGAGGGGTGTTGAAATGTTTTTCTTTCGAATAAATCACATAAAATTGCACATTTCTTAATACAATTTCTTTGAAAATAATTAATTTAAATTTTATATAAAGTAATTTAAGATCAATGATACATTGTGAAAATCCTATTTCAACGAAATAGAATGTGAGAATAAGATTTTCGAAAGTAGCCTAACAACAATACGTCAAACTCAAATTTTAAAAACGAAAAAAATTTCAATTTATGAATAAAAAAAATACAAAGTATATATGTACATATATACTTTTAATTTTAGTAATGAAAAATAAAAATTAAATAATTAGGAAACTATAGTTGGAAATAATAAAAATGAATAAATGGACAGCTAACCAAACTATTTACATACATATCTTTGCGATATTTGTGTATTACATAATATTAAAAACTTAAAAAATGTGAAAATAGGCCGAAAAACAGACAGATATACCTTATCCTGAAAATTTATATCTTACAGTTGAAAATTAAAAACTTAAAAAATCGTTATTATTTCCAAAAACTTTGTTTTATCAATAAAAAATTATTTCTTGGTATAAGCACAAATGTTTTTTTTTTCTATGTATTTAATCAATTGAACACAGGGAAACGTGAAAATGCTTTTTATTACCTTATTCTTGTAAAATACAATAAATAATATGTGTACATTATCGTAATGTAATTGTTCAACTTAAATCCGGAGATAAACTCAAAGTAACTGACATACGTGAATGCCGCGAATTAACATAATAATCTAATTTTTACAGCGATTAACGTCGATGTTGAGCTTATAGCACCTTCAGATACAATTTAATATTTTATTTTTTTTATGTCGCGTCGTAACGCATGTCAGTTTCTTTGACTTTATCTCCGAAATAAATTTTAGAAATCTCAATAAATTATTTTATTTCTAAACCTATTGATTAAGTAAACAAAGAACGTACCATTTGGCTTTATAACATCTAACCCTAACTCAAAATTTTCTAATTACTACAATATATTAATTCCTCAATTTAATGAAAAAAATAAGTTTAACTTTATTTTTAGCTTCTGATTTTATGGTTTAAGTTTTAATTTTCTGGTATATAACTATTTTTTTTTTTTTTAATGTATTAATTTTGAATTTATTCTTTCTTCAAACACCATTTTATCATATTATTTTCAATATGGGGAATGTCATCATTAACCATCATTAGTTTATTTAAAATTTTGTAGGGTGATTCTTCTATACTATGTTTTTTTCTTTTAACTTACGTTTTGAAAGAAAATTTATGTACAAAAAAAAAAATTTAATTGTAAATCAAATAAAGTATAAAGAATTACAAAATGAGCAGGGTTTTAGGGAATCAAGAGATTGTAAAAAATTAGGTTTAATATTTGTTACTAAATTCTTATAAATAAATATCTAACAAATATAATAAAATTCTGTCCGTTCCTTTTTTTCCTAAAATAACAAAAAAAAAAAAAAATTTGATTTTTAGGTTATTGTATATATTAAGATCTTCACTACCATCACAAAATAATAGTAAATAATAAAAACAATTTTTTTTTCCTAATTATTAATCTTAAAATACGAAGATGAATTTATTAGTTCGAGTGTCATCATAAGTTTCTCACTAAAAAAAGAAGCAATGGCATTAAAAATAGCAATAAATTTTTGGTCTTCATACCTAAATAAAAAGTTTTGAATATTTTTATCATAAAAAAAAAAAAATTTTAAATCATAAAGGAATTCATCTTTGTACTTTCGTATAATATTTACGCCCCATTTTGTTGACTTTTTGTCGTCTTATTCAATTTTTTAAATTTAGATTAAGTCAATTTTTATTTAATTTTAATATTTTTACATTTTATTCGCGTTTTTATCTTTTTTCTCTCTAAACAACAAAATATAAACAAACTACAATAAAATTCATAATGTTGACAATTAAATTGGTGTTCAACAAAACAAAATATCAACGAATTTAACAAAATAGGATCAAAAGCTTGGCATATGCGGCTAACATTTGAAAGATTATCTGGTGGTTGCAATCTACATCGATGCAAATTATGTGGTAAAGTGGTCACTCACATCAGAAATCATTATCATGTTCATTTTCCTGGACGTTTTGAATGTCCATTATGTAGAGCAACTTATACACGAAGTGATAATCTTCGAACGCACTGTAAATTTAAGCATCCAATGTATAATCCAGATACTCGAAAGTTTGATAACATAATGTCTGCTGCTCAAGTAGCAGCCGCAGCAGCAGCAGCTCAACAACAACAGCAAATAAAACATGAGCAACACTCTCCAACAGCAACACAAATCGTAGCAGCTTCTCAGGCCGCAATGGCAGCTGCAGCAGCATTTAATGCAGCGGCGCAACATCAACAGCAACAGCAACAACAGCAACAGCAACAATATCACTATCATCAGCAACAAAGTAATTTGACTCCCGAATGATATAATCAGTATTTAGGCTGGAACTATAACATGAATACAGTTGCAGCAACCAATCCTTTTATGTGGAATTTAGATGATATTACACATAATGTGACATCTCATCAGCATTTGTCTTCTTTTATTCATAATGATCGATATAACCAACAAACATCAAACTCACAATTTTCCGAAACCGAAGGCAACATTATTGCCATAATTGAGCAACAAAACAAACAAGATCCCGAAAGTAAAATCAACAACACAGATAATCAGTCTGCAGAAGAAGATGATGTTGCTGATGGTGCTGGTTTATATGATTCTAAAACAAATTCAGAGCAAATAATAACAGAAAGAAGTTATAATACTCTTACTCAAAGTAAGTTCAGCTCAAGCAATGCTCGGCTTGACTCACAACAAAATCTGACTTCTGAACAGCAAAATAAAAAAAATTTAGATAATAAAGAAGGACCTGATATCAAATAAATTTCATTTAATGAAAAACAATTTAAATATTTATGTACTACAGAACAATATTGATTATAATAATTTGTTAGTGATTTTGATTTTTCAGCAACATTTTTTAAGAACCGTTTAGATAATAATATGGCAAACAATATATATTATGTTTTTTGAACTTACAGTAATGGCATTTTCAAACTGGCATTAAGATAAAGTCAAGATGTTAGTTAAATTATAGTTAAAGCTATTTAAACAATCATAAATAAATCTATTTGTACTTATGTACGTAAATTTTGATTTATACCAAAAAAATTTAACGAATATTTTTTTTTTTTAATTTTAGAAGATATTATTTTTTTTATTGTAATTGGAAAACTTTCATCATTATTCTTCTTAAGTATTTAAAATTAATTAAAAACGAAAGTGTTATCCATATATTTTTGTTGAAAACTTGTACTGCTCAGTACAAGTTTTCAACAAAGTTTTCAATTTCTAAAATCTACATACATACATTACATATATATATAAATCTTCTAATTTTCTGTCCTTTCAAAACTTTTAAACCATACTTATGGGTCGAATCTGACAGTTTTTTTTAGAACAATGTATAATAAATTCATAATTGTGTTCTATTAATTCTATTAAGGTGTTTTTCACCTTCAAATCTTCGAATTTTTGTTTTACTTTATTTGATAAATGGTTCACCAAAGTTAAATGGAATGGAAGTATTTTCACTCGGGTAAAAATAATTGAAAATTTCGGGAAAAATGCCATAAAAAATTAGTAATTTTCCGGATTTTAATGATGTTATATGATTATGTCATTAATAGGTCTAACAATTCGTTATAATGATATTTAAATAAAATCAAATTTCTAAAAAAAACACTTATATAAACAAAATAATGTTGCCAAATGTGAATTATGAAAAATCAATATAATCACCATTTTAGAACACAAATTAAATAAAATTTTAGCAGCATATAATCTTAATATATTTTAAATTTTAAGTATTTCAGTAAGTAAACTAAAATTGTGCGAAAAGTTTATCATTAACACATAATGTAAATATTAAAAATCGTTCTATACTTACATTTTAAAATTTTTAAACTTTATTATTACTAATATCTATATATATATACATATTTTAATGAAAACTAAAAGAAATTACAAATTTATTTTCTCTGCAAATCAAATTTATTTACAAGACGCAAGGAAAAATAGAAAATATTATATTAATATATTTACAAACAGAAAAATAATTCATATACATTAAAAATAATTAAAAATCACATAATAATATATTTTTTATATGAATGTTATTTTATATACGTTATTGTACATTTTATTTTAATTTTTGGAATTGTTTTTCTCTTTTTTGTTCAAGCTTATTTTTCCACTTCAAAGTTAAACTGTTTACGAAATTCAAATTAAAATTACTATAACAAAATTTTGAACTTCTAATCGAACAAACAAATATGAATCTAGTTTTTTGTTCATACATATATAATTATATACTAATTATGTCTTTTTGAAATCATTAAATCGAAATCGATCAAAAAATATAATATATATTTAAAAAAAAAATTACTTTGCTAATTTTTTAATTATGCTATAAAAATTAAAAAATGTTTCAGTGATGCATTTTGAAGTCATTATGTAGTAAACAAAACATACAACATTTATAAATGTTAACAACAAACTTAGAAGTCTGGAGCATTCATCTTAAATATTAAATATTAAAATATTGAATATTAAATTTACTATACGTAACAAAAATATAAATGCTAATAAATGTTGACAAATAATTTTAAACAGTTCGTTAACAATTTGTTTTTAATATAGACATAATAGCTTAATTGGATCCATATTTAATTATGAAGTTTTTCAATAATAATAAAATATTTTCAAAATCAAAATTCAGTGAACAAAATTAGGGAAAAGCAAGATTGAATGCAATACGTTATTTTTCATAACCCTGTTAAATATTTGTTATTATTGTAAACCTTTTTTTTAACTACAATTCATAATATTTATATATATATATTTTTTTTCATATTTAATTTAAATAAAACAATAATAATATTTTCAGTAAATACTATACATATTGTATTTTTATTTAAATAATATGCAAAATAAAAAAAAAATATATATGTTATTTTATTTAATTTTTATATATTTATTGTTATTTGTTAATTAAAATAGTAAAGAAATGAAAATTAATCAAGTTGTGAGAGTTTAAGTTAAACGTAGGTAATTAATTATACTTACATGTAAGATATAGGGCTAAAACTATTTATTATATAGATAAAAAAAAATATTGATTAGATTTATTTTTACAAAACAATATAAGTTTAATTTTCTTTTTTTTACATTTATTTGATTTTGTAAACCAAATAAATGTAAAATATAAAGTGTTAATTTAACGTTGATATATCTTTATAATTAACTTTAAATTATATAATTTATATACATAAGCGATTTAGATAAGAGTTCAATACTGAAATTATTACAATTAATAATTATTTTTCAGATTAAAATATATTTATTATTATTATTTTTTAATTTTTTTTTTTTATTTAAATTAACTAAGAAAAACTAACAATAAATGAAATCAAACCTCGTTTTCTGAAGCATTTTAATGAAAATATAAATATACTCAAAATAGAAATTATTTAATATTTAAATTAAAAAAAAAAAACATTTTTTTTTGTTTTTTTTTTTCCATCATGTTTTTGTTTAAATATATTTTAACTATTGAACTTTAAATAATTAAATAATTAAAAACAAGGTATAACAAGAGTATAATTAAAACATCAAAATTAATTTCAAAAAATTTTTTTTTAAGACAAGAAATCTTTTACAATATTTTTATACTCGTAGAAAAAAGAAAACAAAAATTTCAAGAAAAACATATTTTGTGCATAAAAAGTCAGTATATGTACAATATTTTTGTGCAAGTGTTATGGGCTTTCTTATATACAGAATGCATACATAAATCTTAACTATAGCTTGGATTGTAATTAAGAATAGCCAAAAATTTAATAAAATGTTAAAAAACAAAATATTCTTAGATATGTGCACAATTGTTGTACATAAGTTTTTAATTTTTTTAATTAAAATTCAATAATTAAATTATATAAACACATTTGTGACTAATAAATATCTCGAGAGTGAACTTTTATTATTTTTTTATTGTTATTGCCTTAACTCATTCGCATATCATAAAATAATCATAAAATGTTAATTCTACGTATGATTTTATGAAATTTATGTTGATATCAGCTTTAAATCTAAAATTTCATCTTATTGAATATTTTTAGCTCTTTTGTTTTTTTTTTTTTTTTTTTTCAATAAATATTAAAATAGATTAATTTTATTATTTACTTTTTTAACAATTTTATTTCGAAGGATATGATTTATGTTGTGATGTGATGTTATTTTCTATTAAATTTATTATTAATTTTATAATCAATGTTATTTAATTGTTCAAAGTTAATGCATTTTTATTATTATATTTTTTAATTTTTCTAAAATTAAACGTCAATATACTTCTTAGAAGTGTTAATGTCTTTGTTGTAACCACTTAAGCTAAAGAAAAAAAAAACTCATTGCGTTATATTTTTAGAAGTGACTTTTATCAATTTTGAAGTGATGCATACGTTATTGAAGTTTTAACTTTTTTCAACCTCATTTACTAAATTTTCTAATATATTGCCAAGAATTAAATTAAAAGATTTTCTTGATAAAATAACAGAAAACCATATAATTTTATATTTCAAATTTTCCAATAAATTAATAATAATTAATTTTTAGCACAATAAATAACTTCAAAACTCTGCTAAAATTTCAATTTCAAATAATAATAAGCACCACAACTTTAGAAAAAGAATTCCCCTGAAACTTCAACCAATTTTTTAACATTTTAATAAAAAAAAATGTATATTCCCATTACCGTCATAAGAACAGATTCATTCGAAATATTAATTCCAAACCAACGTAATTTTAACATTTATTTCGTGTTGATAATTTAATGTATGTATTTTCAATTATACATATAAATACCGGTGTTATAAATTCGGCATCGTAATATAGAACATTTATCCAGCTTTATCGATGTTTATAATATCTCAAAATGGTTAATTATCATCAATTTTGTTATTCAATTTCGAGTTCAAAATAAGAAAATTTGCGAAACTTTTAATTTTGTGTTTCTTAATTAAAAAACCCAAAATTCCATTACATAAGATAATTACTTCAATTTTTACGTGATATCTAAGGAAACATTTCTGCGAAGATTAATTAATTAAATTACTAAATTTATAATAAAGAATTGTTTTCATTGCACTTTGAAAGAAAATAAGTGATTATTATTGTTTTGTATTTAAAATGTTTTCATAATTTTTATTTATTAATTTAACTTTTCTTAATCCTAGATGGAAACATCACAATAATATGAGTTTTGAACTTTCATGCAAATTTTTTTTTTAACGAATAAGTAAACACACAAATACATACACTAATAATTCTTTACAATACAATTTCTTTCTCGATTAATAATATAATTTAATATTATTAATATAATGTTCGAATAAAAAAAAAAGGATTTATTCATTATGTGAATTTTTTTTATATAATTTTACAATTTTTGTTAATCATTTTCCGCCATGTCCATAATTACAAGAAATTTGATATTTTTAAATAAAACCAAATTAAATTTAAGTGCCAATAAATATTAGGTACACAATTTGAATGATTTGCACTAAAAAGAATCAGTTAGGATAAATTTATTAATAAAATGCCAAAATAATTAATCAAAAATTAAGTCAAATAATATTGGAAATTAATAATGATTTTAAAAGATTTTTATTTATACATAAAATATCACTTATTTCGTGATGCGGCAGAGAACCATTTAGGAGTTGGGTGAGGTAAATAAAAATATTTAAGTTCATTATTGCTGTAATTTGAAACACTTAAGTATCGATTATAAGAACTGACATAAAAATCTCAGACCGGGTCTTTCTTATGCCAATTAAAAATTTTTGTATTTATGCATTTTTTTTTTTCGATACTTCTCTTAGAATACCGGATTTTATAATACCGATATTTAAATGAAAATATTTATGTTGGATTGTAGAATTTATATATGAGATTTTATGAATAGGTTTATTCTGTATTTACTTGTATAAATGTGGAAAAATAAAAACACATTTCGGATAATTTTATACTAAAGTGACATTATATCATTTTACATTAGGAGATAGTTATATGAAATTGTTACAAAATCATTAAAAATGGTTACTATAATTATAATATTCACAATAAAAAAGTATTAACCATTTTAATATGTAATTTAGAAAAAATAAATAAAAAAATGAATAAATATAAATATTTGTATTTTTAAAAATTAATTGTTCAAATTTTTTTTTTTTTATTATTCTAATAAATTTAAAACACTCAAAATAGAATTAGAAAAATTATCAGATAATTTTTCTTCTTTTTGAATGTGTATGTGATAATTGTTTCAAAAACATAAATTAAAATTGGAATAAGGGTGCTATATCCAAATATTCACAAAATGTAGAGAAAGTAAATTTTGAATCTTTAAATAAATAAAATTTATTATTAAATATGCTTTCAAATATTTTTGTAGGTGCTTTGAATTTTGCAGAAAAATAAAATTAACAAAAAAAAAAAACCAAGAATAAAATCTTCTCATCTTATTATAGACCTTTGACCATTAAAACTTTATAAATAATGAATAAGAGTTAGCCAGAATGATTTAAAACAATAATTATTGTAAAAAGAAATATATAAGAAAAATGTAATATAAAATTGATTCGAAAGAATTATAAAACATTGTTGAAAATTAAAATAAATCTCCTTTTGGCGTTTAATGGCCTGATATTTTTTGTATTTTTTAAAATAATTTGGTTATTTTTTTTATGAATAAAAATATATTTTTTGTTAATCTATCATCACGCCATTTGGAGAAAAAAAAGTAGTTTTAAATCATTTCTCTTGAATATAAAATCTTTTCGATATAAAAATTTTTTTTAATAGAAATTTGACTAATTTTACTAAATTTAAAAAAAAAACCAAGATAACAATTAATTAAGAAAACAAAATAATAAATACTATACCCACAAACAATGTTGATTCAAATAAATAATAATATGAAACCGAACGTGCAATATTACTAGTTGTTTTTTAGTAATTTAATTTTTTTTACCTTTATTACTAAATTAATAAGAGATACATTTTTTATGTCTAATAATTTACTAATTTTTATCATTGAATAAAGGAAATAGATAGTAAACCTTATAAATAAAAAAAAAAACATTGCAAATATATTAACAATATTAAATCAAGTATATATATGAAAAAGATACAATAACTTAAAGAAAACAATTAATACTGAAAAATTTTCTGAAAAAAAAAAAAAAAAAAATTAATTAATTAAATTTTTGACACAGAGAAATATGAAAGATAAAAAAATATCAATTGTCCACTTATTAAAATTTCAGAATTTGCATATAACGAAATATTCATTGAAGCAATTCAATAAGTTTGATCCCTAATTGCACTTTATGTTTTCAAGAATTAAATACATGCATATGTTAAAAAAAATGATATTGAAAAAAAAAACATTAAGCAACACTCATATATTCTAAAAACGATCTTTTAGTAAATATCTTCGAAAAACATCCCATAGTGCATCAGGGCAATTTCTTTACTATTCGTTTTAAAAATTCATAGAGTTCGAAACAAGATACAAAAATCGACTAAAACCTCTCAATCTTTAGAATTATTCTTAAATTTAAATTTAATGTATTGAAAAAGGGATTAAAAACATAATATAGAAAAGGAATCATAAAATTAAAATAAAAACCGCATTTGTCCAAAATTTATGAATAATTTTAATTAAACATTTTTATTCGCACAAGTTAAAAAAAAATAAGTACTCAAATTTAAAATCTGTAATATTTAAAAAAATTTCCAATCGGTTTTGATTTACAATATTTTATTCTATTTTATATTTGTTTATTAGTGTTCATATAAATTCAACAAAATAATTCGAAATAATATTGTAGTAGTACCTTTATTTTTTGAGTAAATAATTCGTCACTACAGCAATCACATCAGTTTCAAAGGTACTCGCATTAATATAATTACTTTACATATTTCTTTTAAAATGTACATTATAGTTCTTGTCAAAATTAAAAATTAGAAAGGTCTTAAGAAAATCGCATAGCTATAATTATATTGAAATTCAGTATTATTATTTTTTATCTTAAGGGTCGTAACGAATCATTAGCGAATTTAAAGTTCTATGTATCTTAAGAATCAAAAAAAAATATATATACACAACAAAATTAATGTACGTAATATATTATCTTCTAGTATCTTTGTCAGTAATTTTTGATATTATAATCTGGATCGAATTCAAATGCAGAATATGAAAAAGTCTAATCTATTGTAAATCAATAACTGCGAAATAAAATTTAAAATAAAATAATAAATAAATCCAATTAACAGAATTAAAAAATTTCTACATTTAAAATAAAATAAAAAAAATTAATAATAAAATACTGATTTATAATTTTAAGAAAATTTTTATTTAAATTTATAAAATAGAAAAATCAAAATATTAATAATAAAAATATTTTTAAAATATTATATTTAATTATTATAATTATTTTTTTTATAACTTTATTTTTTTTCTCAAATAAAAGAAAACAAAATTTTTTTCAAAATACTAAAATATGAGTTTTTCTTTTTTCCAATTTTTTTTTAATGTTATTTATTTATATACTATATATATATTTTTTTAATAATAAAAGGTACATTAAAGATTCAACTAAAGGAAAATTGATATTGTGCTTTCAAATGAAACTGAATTCTTAAAAGCTTAAAAGTAAATAATTTAAATGGTGTTAAACCTTTTTTTTTTTAGCAATTTTTATGTTACATCAATATAAATGCAACATAAAATTACATTCAATATTTAAATTATTTTATTTAAATATGTAAACGATAATATTATCTTGATAAATAATCTTAAATTCATTCTACTACATAATATAGATTTATTATTGTTTGTGTTATTAATTCGTTGTTTCAAAAAAACATCATCAATACAATACATTCATATAAAATTATATAGTTATTATAATACTTTATATATTCTTACTTAATTAAATGAAAACAATTAGTTTTTTTTTTTACTAACAAAATCTTAAATTTTCAATTTACCATAGCTGTATACTGGAAAATGTTTGTTTCATTGATATAATATTACATGAAATATTATATGAAATATATTAAATAAAGTTCTCATTGGCCAATAATAGTGATTATTATTTCTGAAAACAAATAACTTTTCTAAATAATGTGTATTCTAAATATATAAATACATACTAGGTTTATTAAAAGTTTAGATAACTCTACTTACGAATTAGAAAAGTTTTAATTAATATATTCTGGACGTAATTTTTTCATCGAATTCTCTATATATATTCTTAGTCGCCAATATTATCTTTTGATAATTCTTATACATTATATTTTCTAGAAAAATATGAAAAATAATTTTTTGCATATTTTAATTTATGCGAAATTAATGAAGCGTAAAATAAGCTATTATTTGTTTCTTTTTTTTTTTATAAAATAATAATTGATAAAATGATTTTTTTTTTAAACATAATAATTACATCATTTTATTTAAAAAATAATAATTGATGCAGATTTTATTAAAATAATAATGAATTATTTTTTTAAGATTATAATATGATATTCCCATATTATCGAAAATTATTTTATTATAATTTAATTATTTTATTACAATTCTTTATATTTTTAATTATTAATGACACATTTACTTATATGTAAGAATATTTTATTTATTAAATTTTAGAAATACATATATTATTTAAATAATTCGATAATATTTAAATTTATGGCAGGAACAAAACGTTACATATTATAAAAAAAAACATCATACAATTTTATTATAATTATTAAATTGAAACGGGACGATTATTTTATTATTATTTTTAAAAGCAACTGAGATGTAAATAATTTAATTCTGCCTTTAAAGCCAGAAATATAAATCAAAAATGCACTCTGAATGTAGCATTGAAAACATAAAAATTATTTAATTTTTTATGCTAAATTTTTTATGATTAAATATAATGAAAATATCTATTTTAAATTTCGAAAGTTTCTAATTCGTATTTGTTTTTAGCTTTATGTTTTTTCGTCTGCAGATATAAATCATATAAAATTTCTTAACTTCAAATCATATTTCAAATAATTATCTATAAATGAATTTTGTAGTGTCTATATTTCGGGCAAGTCAACTAATTATTTTTAAAATCTAAGTCGTCACTACAAAAAAAAAATTGCCATTTTAATGGTGATTCCAAATGACTTAAGTTCTATGTTGATATTATGAGTTACTTTAAAACGATCACAATGTGTCAAATGACTAAACTTTGAAAGCAAAAAATGTAAATTAAAAAATAGAGATAGGTACACATATTTTTACTTGTAATTAAATGTATGTACGTGAATTATATTTTTTTTTAAATGACATTAACAAATCGTATTCATATTTTTAATTAAAAAGTTGTTATCATCATCAGATTGAATAAGAAATATTAAAGTTTAAAATAGATTACGCAACAGTTAAATTCAAAAATACGAAAAAAAAATATTTACAATAATATAATTCTAAATTTGTGTTAACTAATTTTTTTAAAATCTAGAATAAGAAAAGAGCATAATCAGAAAATAAACTAAACTTTTTAATGTATCTCATTTTTCAATAAAATAGAGTTCTTGCCGTAAATGATCTAAATTGCTTATCTTACTTTATGAATTAATAGTAATAATTTTTTTTTACTGAAGTTACTGTTTTTCACACATATTGAATTTATGATTTTATTTATTTATTTATTTTTTTTAATTTTGTCGATAAACAGTAATAATATCTTCTAATTAACGCTTGGAATGAAATTTTGTACTTAAATTTTAATTATTTGTAATTTATTTCTAAATTAACAAATTTTATAAAATCTCTAATATCAATTAGGAGATAAATTTTAATGCAAATTATTTATTATACTCATGATTTATTTAGTAGTTATTTATAGTAATTTTTTTGTTTTTATTTTTATTTATACAAAATTATTTAATAAGTTAATTAATAAAACTTTGTGAGTTCAATAGAAATATTATATTTCGAAATTAATTTATTCAATCAGAAAAATTGAAGACAGCGAAGATTGTTAGTTAAATAATATTTTTAGGTATCTTATATTCAAAAAAAATTCTTCTGATACAAAGTACTGGTACATTTGAATTTCGAAATATTTCATTGAAAAAAATAGAATTTAACTACAAGATATTTTTTTCTAGCGCTCGCTTGCTATTCGAACTTATTGTTCCATCTTTTAAAAATTAAAATTGAAATAAACTTTCACAACATAAATTTGAAAAACAAAGGTTTCAATTGCAATTAATGGAATCATTATATTGGCATGATTCCATATTTCTATATCATTTCAGTTATAGATGGTTTGTTCAATGAATGGTTCTATGAATTATCTCATTTTATTATTTAAATTAATATTAAGAAAACCATTATTCTTAATTCAATCTCATATTAAAAAAAAATACGAAACTCGATCATGAATAAAAATTAACGTAAATAGTTTAAAAATACAGTGAAACTGGAATCAGATTCTGTGCAATGTTAGAATGGAAACAGAATTTAAGAAAATTTTAAATTTCGTTTTAAAATTACTGTAGAATACTATTATGCAAAATTTGTTGAAGCATTATCGCCATAATTATATCTTAATCCTTAAAATCCGTACCAGAGCGTTAGTGGAATTTCAATATTGGAAAAAATATTAAATATTAAATTCATACTATAAGTTTATTTAGTTTTAAGATACATAGATTTAAAATTATAAACAAAAAAATAAAGAAGGAGAATTTGATTAAGTTAAAATAATATTTGTACATAATATCCTCTCAAAAACGTTACGTCGAATTCAATATATTAATAATATTTTTTTATTAATATTATTTTTATTATTTATTATATTTATACAATATACTTTAGTTTATAAATATAATTCGCTACTGATCCTTGTTTTCTCTCGTCAACTGGAATATTTGAATGAAAATCCTTCTTGAAAAATGTAATAATTTTTGAATTTTGAATTAAGAACTCGTGAAATTAGAAAATGAACAAACAAAAATAACAGAGCTATTATATGTTATACTACAAATTATAACTGAACTTAAAAACTTCAGATTAAAGAGAATAAATTTAATTAATAACATAATATTGTAATCATCAGTGAATTCAAATTCTTCTTGATACAGTCGAACCCTAAGACGTCAATATTATTTAAATTTAGTTCTATCATCGTATCGTTATTGTTTGTTAAATACAAATTTATTCCTCGATTTTATTATTTTGACATAAATGATAATTAATTTTTCTTGAAGTTTATTGAACAATTAGCTTCATATCTTCTGTCATTAGTATTAAAACATTTTCTGTTGAATTCCATTAATAAATTGTTTATTAAATAACTGGGAAATAACTTGTTGTGGTATCAAATGTTGTGGGAATAAATGTTTTAAGAATCATTCATTTATCGTTGAGAATTGTTGTCATTGGTTATATTTTGTTATTGGGTTTTTTTTTTATCATTCACAATACTACTGTTGCACAAAAATAAATAATAAATTTTAGGTTTCTTCAACAAAAACAATATTTGGAACATATTATTTATTAGAATAATTTTTAATGAAGTAAGCGCTTCAATTTTAAAAGACCATATATTTTATATTTTTTATTCACCTATATAAAATAAAAATCATATGGAAAAGAAACTAAATAAGTACATGATTTATATATAATTCTTTTATCTATACTCAAAATATCACAATTATAAGTAACTTATAATCGGATTTTAAGAACAATGTGCTAAATCTATGCTCGTATAAGAAAGATATGAAAGATAAATTTAATAAAAATCGTGACATTCAATTCAACATAATAATTTACTAGGAAAAAGAAATACTTTTAACTTCAGTAGAGACGTCTAGAAAAAAAAACACAACATGGATAATGTAGTTTTAAAATCTACATCTGAACCTAAATGTAAATTATGTTTATCTAAATGATGACATTACTTACAAACATTATAAATTTATAAATATTTATAAATTACAAAATAAAAAAAAAAACACTTATAATCACTTAATTCAATTATGCTTCAAAAATTGCAGCGTTTTTCTTAATTTATTTACTTTTTTTTTTTTTGCTGTTTTTCCTTTCAATCAATATTATTATTATTATTATTATTATTATAAATATTCTAATATTATTGTGTGTGCGTGGATATGTTTTCATTGTTTTACATTCATTATAAATTATCTATATTTTTATTTTTTTTTAACACTCAACATTATTAGGATAAATAAATGAAAAAAAAAATAAAAAATAATATTAGATGAAATTCCAATAAGCTTTTATTTCCGCACACTTTCTTTAAATGAAATATTGGTGGTGTTGTTAATGTATGAAAAATAAATATAGATAA
The DNA here is from genome assembly GCA_964007475.1 of Hybos culiciformis. Lineage (NCBI taxonomy): Eukaryota > Metazoa > Arthropoda > Insecta > Diptera > Hybotidae > Hybos > Hybos culiciformis. The sequence continues at coordinate 11,742,559 of OZ023273.1, forward strand.
ATCCTGATCCACAAAAAAAAAAAAAACAAAAAAAAAAAAAAAAAAAACTAGTTCTATCTCTTTATTTCGTTATGGTTGATTACAGGAATCGGAAATGAGCGACATCATTTGATGCGAACACCTATGTCAATTGCATCTTCAGCATCACCGCCACCATCATTTCCTTTACATTTAGCTACAATTGGTATAAAAGGAGGCTTAGATTATCATTTAACCGGAGGCTATGCTCATGATCCTTATCGTAGTCCATCAAGTGAAAGACTTCATGGCGGTGGATCAAACGGTGGTAATCCTCAGCATAATTCACATCATCAATTATCTTATCACAATATGTTTGAGCCATCACGTGATCCCGGCACAATGTGGAAATGTCGTTCATGTGGTAAAGAAGTTACTAACAGATGGCATCACTTTCATTCTCATACAGCTGTACGTTCGTCTTGTCCATTTTGTCCAGCAACATATAGCCGTATAGATACATTAAGATCACATTTAAGAGTTAAACATCCAGATCGTTTGCATAAACTAAGTTCAGCTATATAAATATTGTACTTTAGTTTAAATTAGTTTCGATAATTATTATATATAATAATAATAATATAATATCAACAACAGATGGCCTATGTGTGGAGAATTTTTTATATAAACATAAAAACTATATAATTTATTTTATGTTTAATGATGATCTAAGCCAATATAAACCAAAAATTAAACAAAAAAAAAAAAAAAAAAAACTATTTTATGAGTAAATAAGAGAATAAGTGGTGCTAGTACAAACCAATCACCAATAATGATGAATGGATAACTGATATTTTCATATCGACAGTTCAAAAATTATTATAATTTTTTTTTATATAGTTTATTTTAAAAATTTGTTGTTAACAAATTTAGAATGAAAAACTTGTTTTTTTTTTTTTTATAATTTTTATTGCATTTCGCAAGGCACCCATCATTACTGGAGTAGTTAAATGGACAACAATAAGAAATATAAACATCAACAAATATGCAACAAAACTACAAAAACTAACTATAAACAAACTTTAAAGAAATAATTTTATTTTTTTTTTTTTTAAATTATTTAAAATTACAATTTATTGAACAGTGGCATTTAATATTTTTCCTTTTCTTTTTTTTTTTTTTTTAAGAAAATAATGTAGATATTTTTTTTTTTATTATTATTATTAAATAGTATATACTAAATAACAAAAGTTTATTTAGTTTTAAAGATTTTTAAGAAAATTATTAGATAGTTTTATTTTGTTTTAAAGAAGAAATCTTGTAAAAAGTGACTATTAAATTTAAGTTGTTTTTAGTTAAAAACTTAACAAAAAAAAATATTTTTAATAAATTTCTGCAAAAATGTGATATGCTTATTATGGTCATAAATTTTATGTTAGACAAATGAATGTTATGGCAATTGCAATAATAATATTCTTAATTGTTCTTACATAATTTCTAATTTCTTGGACCTTTAATATAGTCAATAAAAAAAAAAAAACAGATATTGCTAAAATTCTGAGAGTTAATCCTTCTAAAGAATTTAATTTCTGTTTCATTATTATTGCGGAAATTTATTGAACATTTTTTGTAATTAAAAATATAAAATAGTTTATAAAAATACAAAAAAAAAAAGATGGCACAAGGATTTTGATTTTTATATTAAAAAGAAAACTTCGTAAAATTTAAAATAATATACCAAAAAAAAAAAAAAAACAATAATAAGGATAAAACTATAAAAAATCATTTATTTCTGACTGTATTTAAATGTAATAAATAACTTCTTTAAATTGAATTACATTTTTTTTTTTTTTTTTCAAAAAGCTTTAAAGTTCTGTCGAAAAGTTCTTCTATTTTTTTTTTCCATCTTGCATGTACCCAAAACTTAAATAATTATAATATTTATTTAATAAAAAAAAAACAAAAATGAAGAATAATAAAATCAAAACTAAGTAAAAAAATAAAAAAATAAAAAAATAAAATCTTTGAAAAATCCTAAAAAAAAAAAAATTAAATTCTTACACACTCACTATTAAGAAAAATAATAAATAATCAGATTTTCTTTTTTCTAAAATTTCATATTTGCTATATATTTTCAATTTCATAAATTAAAAATGATTAAATATTTACTCATTACAAAAACTAAATGTTACATATAAATAAATAAATAATTAAAAAAAAAACAAATTCAAAATCATTAAAAAAAAAATCATTCAAAAATTTATTAAAAAAACTCGTGAAGAATAATATTTTAGTTTTTTTTTTTATTATACATATTAAATTCATTTTAAAGAGATTTCATAGGTTTTTAATTTTATCTACATCCTGTAGGTTCAAGCCTGTTGGCATATTATATAATACTAGATTCCGTAAAGACATTTATTCTTTATAATATAGATTTATTATCAGTAAGCTACAATTTTCTGATTAAATATTTTATTACAAATTAATATCAAACTTTGGTCAATAATTATAATTTCGAATATAAATACCAAACAAAAGTACACTTAAACTTGATCAAAAAATATTCAAATAATGAAATTAACATCAAAGATAAAATTGTTTAAATTTTTTATTTTTAGATTTTTTTTTTTAATATAAAGTAAATCGAAAACCATGCATTTTTTTTTTTATCTTCCTCTGATCATTTAAAATTTATTACATGAATATCTACAATATTATTTACGAAAGAAGATGAAATCTGATGAAAGATATTCTTTAATATACAACTTTAAAAAAAAAACTAATTATTATTCATTCACGGTATTCTTGTGAATTATATATGTATAATTCACAAGAAAAATAGAAAAATAGTCTTACATATGTGTATGTAGTTTGAGTTTTTCAGATGTATGTTGTATAATAATCTAATAAAATGTTATTTATATGTTAACATGCATTCATAACTATATAAAAAAAATAACTAATAATGAGGCACAAACAAAAATCTAAAGACAATGTAATTAAAGCTTCTTTAATATTACAAAATAATATTCAAAATATAATAGCTCAAAATCAAAGCAAAATGTGAAATATTTCATTTTAAATACACACATAAATATATTATTATATATAAAAATGTATATCATAATATTTATTAGTTAAATTAAATATTTACTTTTTTTACACAAAACAAAAAACTCCCTTCGACAATCAGTTTAAAAATTTATTTACGATGATTATACTCGAATATTATATTAAAAGTTTACACGTTTCATAGTTTTATAATATAAAATGACGTTCAATCTATTTTTTAAAAGTTTTTGAAAATCCAAATTTATAAATTTACCCAAAGCTCAGTTACTATATTTTTGTCTATAATATTAATGTGACACCTTGTTCTTAATGTTCTAAATGTTATATATTACTTCAAAATATATATAATTATCTTCTTTCATTGAAAATCATTCAATAATAGTAAGTTTTATATAAACTAATAATAATTATACAATCTTAATATTCTTAATTACTTCTTTAACGATAAATACTTCATGTTAAACCAGTAATTATATTTATTTGTTTATCTCTTCATAGATTATCATACACATTATATACATAATACAAAGTTATGTAAATATTCCAACTCTCAATTAGAAAAAATAAATAGTTACCTATATTTTTAATCGTCACAAAAAAAAAAATTTAAATAAAAAATTATATTATGGTATAAAAGATTTTTACAGCTTCAAATATTTTACAAACTTAAATTTAGATGAACAAACCTCATTTTTAGTTATTTTTTTTTTTTTTTTAATATCTTTTCAAAGAATTATTTTATTTGAATTAAAAAATTTTTCTTTTGTTTATGTCACAATCATCATTAAGAAAGGTTTCATTCACTAAAATCTGAATTGCATTAAACAAAAAAAAAGAAAAATAAATTTAAATAAGAGTAAAATAGCATAAACTAAACAACAAAAATATAATTTTTAAGTTATTATCAAGTCATTTTTTTTTTTTTAGATATTTAAATATAATTTTATTTAAAATTAAAAAAAAAATAAAATTATTTTGTTACCTCAGAGAAATCATGATATAGAATTTTGCCATATTTTTTTATGTTAATTAAGCACTATTGAACAAAAAGCTCAACATTTTTAAAAGGAAATTTTTTTTTTAATCAGAAAAGGGGAAGTAAATGTTTAATAATCTAAAAATTTGTTTTTTAAATTTGAGAACAAAAAAAAAAGTTCATTAATAGAAAAATTTCAATATTAAAATAATATTATTTGTTTGTTATTTGATTTAAATACATAGCATACATATATATGTTATAAATATGTTTTTCCTGATTACGAAAAATTAATTTTTCTGTGAGCTTTTTAACCGATATTAATTTTCTACCTCATTTAGCCAAAATTTTAATCATGATTTTTTTTTTTTTTTTAAATTAATCTTAAGATAATTATTTTTATTCTCAATTTTTTCTACAAAAAAAAATTAAAAAAATAAATTAAGAGTTTTAGTTTAGTTAAATAAGTTTAGATAAATAATACATAAAGAAAAAAAAAAGTAAACAAATGATTCAACTCGCACATAAAAAGGCTCACATATTTTCTTTTTTTTTTTTTTGTTTAATTATTATTAACCAATGCTATTTAGTGTTTTTTTTTTCAGTTATTAAACAAAAATTTAAAAAAAAAGGAAAAATTATTACCTCGTTATTTAGGTTTTAAATTTACATATTATATATAAATCTAAGTTTAGTTGATTTAATTAAAGTTAAATTTATTACGTTGTAATTAAATTTTGTACATTTATCTTCTTGAATAAATAAATTGTTGATTTTTTTATGAAATTGTGCCAATTTATTATTTCCTATATACATATATATATATATTCTTTTTAAAATACTGAAAAATAAAATTAAAAATTGCATATTGAAATTTTTTATTTTTCATTTAAAAAAATAGACACAGCTTTATTCACAGCACTGACATAATATGAATTCCTAATTTCTTACAATGAAGCAACATAATATGTACATACATACATATTTTTATTTCAGAAATATTTAATTATTAAAAACCAGTTTTACTTGCATTTTACATTTTCTATTTGTAGTTACTACTAAAAAAAAAATATTTTCTAAAAAAACTTTTTCGTTTTTTTGTTGCATAAATATATATTGATGCAAATTTTTGTTTTAAAATTAGACCTAAATAATAAATAATTCGTTAACGAATATATATGTATCACTTTTAAAATATTCTAGTTTTTTTTTTTTTAAGACTAATTCAAGGAAAATTTTAATACCAACGGAAAAGCCAGAAGTTTTCTAAAGTTCTGTATCTATAATGACATAGAAAGTTTAATTTTCTCAGAAAAATTCTTAAATCAGACACCTAACTATAAAACCTTGAATATTTATTTAATCGAATTTCAAAACTGAACCATTTTCTTGCATTGGAAAATTAAAAATAAAATTTCAGTCTTTATGGAAAAACAAGTTTTCCGGTACATATATTTTTTTTACGCATGTTAAAGGATAAACAGTCCTGTTACATCCTTTATATTTTCAAAGTATCACATAAAAAAGGCAACTTAAAAACTTTATCTTCGAATTAAATTTATTTAATATCCGCAAGCACATTAAGCTAAAAAAATATACTACATATATATAAAACAATAATAATAAAACAATTAAATATTTCTCTCATTCAATATTTCCATATTAAAAAACAATCTCTTTTTAAAAATAATTAAAAAGAAAATTTCAATTCAAAAAAAAAAAAAAAAAGAAACTTAAAAATAAAATTTTGCAAAAAAATATCTTTTTTTTTTCTTAAAATTGTGATATTTTTATAAAACAAAAAATAAAAATTACATACATATAAATTTAAACATATAAAATATTTAAATATTTAAAATAAAAAATTTTGTTGAATATTTTGTTTTGCTAGAAATTTCATATATATATATTTTACTGGCTTTATAATGTAATAATGTTAGAATTTTTTATTATAATTTTAGGAATAAAAAAAAAATTATTTTTGACCAAAAAGTAACGATAAATTTCTCTTCTTCTTTTTTTTTTTAATAATTTCAATTTAAAATGTGTTCATAAAATCTTAAATATCTTTATTTAGTTTAAAACTTATAAATTTTTTTTTTTTTTAATTTAAAAAAAAACCTATTCATGAAAAAATCAATTTTTTTTCTTCTAATTATTTTTAAAAATAAATTTCTATAGATTTCAATAAAAGTTATATGAAAACAAGAAACTATATATTAAAATTAAAAATGAAGGCTATACTATACTTTTTACTATACTATATATATATATATTTTTAAATGTAAAATGTTAGTTAATTTTGTAATTTTTTTTTGTATAGTGTAATTTTTAATTTAATATTAAAATAGAATAAAGTTATAATATTTTAATTTTTTTTTTCTTTTTTTTTTTTTTTTGTAATTCAATTTTTGAATAATACAAATGTAAATATTAAAAAAAAAATAAAAATAAAATAAAATTGTACCAAATAAATAAAAAAATAATTTATCTTACAGAAAAATTGGAAAATGATTTGATTTTTAAATCTGTAGGTAGGCAAAATCTCTAAAAGTGTCTAAAATTTGCAATAAACATTCAATATCAAATTTCTGGAAGTCTTATAATTATAAAATTAGAAATTCTTTTGATAGGTTTGTGTGTAAGTTAAATATATAATTTTGTAAAGCAAATTAATGCAATTTATCAAACCTATTTTATTTTATCAATGAATATGTTTACATTTTCCTTTTACATATTTCTAAATTTTTTAATGATGATTGCATATTATTTGACTAGAATTATTCGTTTCTTTAAACAAAATAAAGTGAAGAAATAATATTTATAAAATGAGTATCTCAACAAATCAGTTATCACGTTTTTACTTTATATTTTTTTACTTTACTTTTTTTAATAAAAAGTAATAAATATATAAGTTTAATTAACAATAATTATTAATGGAAATTAAAGAGGAAATTCGCATAAAGGATTAAAACTTTTTTTTACATTTCACGTTTCGACATTGCTTAGCTGATTACCGTGTTAAACAATGATTTAAATATTTAAATTATTTTCCAAATTCAAATTCAAAAAACAAAAACGAAAATTTTTCTCTATCAAAAAAGAAAGGAAAAAATATTTTTTTTTAAATTGTAGAATTGATATAAAATGGAAATATAGCTTATATGTATGTATATATTTTTGTACACAAAATAAAAAAAAAATAAATATTCAAAATTAAAAAAAAAAAAAAAAAAACAAAAAAAAAATAATGTTTTTCAAAATTTTTCTATATAATATTATAAATGTAATTAATTTTTTTTAAATTAAATTTTTCATTTTTATGAAAAATTTTGTCAAAAATATATTCACAATAAAATAGCATTTTCGTATAATAACTTAAAAAATATTACAAAAAAAAATATACAAAATAAATATTTTAATTCTCTATAATATTATTAAAAAAAAAAATTTATTTAATTTCTTTTTTTAATTTCAATTCTACTACAAAAAAAAAAATTAAGAAATTAATGACTAAATAGAATTATGTAAATAAAAAAAATATATATATATAATTGAATGACAACCAAAACAAAAAAAATTAATTTTTGAAAAATAATTAATTTTAAAATCATAAGATTATATAAAAACTAAAAAAAATTTAAACAAGAAAAAAAAAATACCAATTATTATAATTATTAAAAATTTCAAAATTAAACTTTTTTTTTCTTTTATTTCATTTGAATAATTTTACAGATAAAGTTGAAAATAGATTGCAAATAAATAATAAATTCATTGTGTAGAGATATTTGTCACGTCCTTTTAAGCAAACAAACGGTTAGGATTTTTTCTTTAAATTTTTCATCAGTCAGTAAAATAAATTTGAATTAACAGGTACATGTATCTACATCAATGTTTAAATGTATTCAATGTATTCAAACAAAAAAAAATTATAAACAAGAAAGTTTAAAACTTTTATATCACACCAAAATGCATAGATATACATAATTTTTAACTTAAAAAGGGCTCTCTCAAATCTTTTTAAGCATTATGTGTAATTCTTTATTTCTAAATTCAAACAGTTTACAATTAAGCAATATAATATTCTTAGTTATAATACAAATTTAAAATAAATTAAATACGAGCATAAAATTGGGTTCAACATTTTAAGCGAAATCTTTGAACTGATTTTTAGAAAATAACATACTAGCATTTGAATCTACAGAAAGAGTAAATATAAAGTGAATTTAACGATTTAAGATTGTTCTGCGAAATACCTAAAATAATAATACCTAATAAAATTGAAACAAAACTTTTTGAATGAAAGAAACATTTAAGTAAAATTAGGGCTACCCTTAAAAACAATATATTTTTGTACAAATTATTTTTTATTGAAAACTCAGAGTTTTTGGAAGCACAATATAAAATTTTATAATCGTTGAATAATTTATTTTTGTACCTATTTTAAAATATTTATTTAAAATAGTTTGGAGATAAATGTATATTATACCTATAAGAAGTATAATATTATATTATTTTTTTTAATAAGTAAGTATTTCATCCAAAAAGATGTCATTGTTAGCGCAGATCCAGTTCAGTATACAGAAATCTTTAATTTTTTTTTCTAAAGTGTATTTTGCTTTAATGAAAAAATCATCCAAATAAGTATGCTTTCGCTGACAGAAATTATGATCATTTCAAGCTTAAATAGAAATAAATAAAATCTTCTATAAAAAAAAATCAAAAAGCGTTTTCTTTAACACAAGAGATATTTTATAAAACAACATTATGAAAAAAAAGGTAAGTTAGCAAACAGTTACCATATTTATCATTTTTAGAAGCATGAAGAAACATTTCTATGAGTCATATCAAAAGATAAAATTAAATATTATAGATAGCCATAGTATTATATACAAATTGCCAACTATTCAAACAAATAAGTTATAATGAAAATTAAAAAGAAATCACATTTATAGTTGCAAATCAACATACCTGAAAATTTAATTTTTACAACCTATCACTGCCTATCACATTAAAAATAAACTTGCTTCATTGTTTTGGAAGTTTATTTAATTTATTGAATTCATTGGAAAATTTAATATTTGATAGTGTAATTTAAAAAAAAACATCTTTTATATTGTATATATACGTATATGTTGCACAAATAATAAAAAGATTATTTTTGTAATACAGTTGCAATGCAAGCATATGCAATAATAAAGAGAAAAGTTTAAATCACAAGAACCGAGCATCGTCTACTAAGTCTTACATGACTGCTTATTCGAAATTTTATTATATCAAATAATTATTATATTTTTTGAAATGTTGAGAGTTATTGAAATAAGTTTTAATAAGTATTTTACTTCAATATGGTGAGTATAGGTATTCAATTTACGTACTTATCCATATGTTTGGCAACATTATTGGCGAATTGTAATGATCAAAAACGTATAGGTATGATTTTTAAAAAGAAAAAATAATACATTTATTTCATTTCGAAAATTATAACTTCTAAAATTATTTAATTATGTGCTCAATTCCAATATAACTATAACTTAAAAATTATCAAAATAAGATCACTTTTCAATATTATATATATATATATATATATAGGTAAGATAATACTTTGTTTTTAATTTCTTATAATTTAAAATGATGTTCATTTGATAAATCTGAAGAATATCCAATCACATCATGTGAAATATATGATGCAGATGCATGTTGACCGGCAGATACTGCATTATTTTTAGCTTCTTGAGCAGCAACATGGGCTTTTTCAGCAGCCGATTTAGTCGCTTCGAAATCAATTTTAGCTGAACCCAATTTTTTTCCTGTCTGTTCAACATATGCTTTTGCTTTACTTACCATTTCGTTTTGCATCGAAAACTGAGCAATATATTCTTTGACTGCAATTTCAGCATGTTCTGCTACACTTTGAGCGGAATGTAACGCAGACGCTGCAACAGAAATTTGATTTTGTGCTAGCAATTGAACTTGCTTTCCGATTGCAATAGCTTTCTTAGTCGATTGTAAAAAGCTAGCCTCAATTTCTTACATAAATAAAAAAATTAAGAATATTAATTCAAATATAAAAATTTACTTCAGGTTAAAATATATTTTTTTTATCAAGGCGATTAGATAATATGTATCTATCAACACTAAAAGTTCGTGTTATCAATTTGTTGAATTGATATTGTTTATTAAAACCTATTAACTTGTATTTATGCTAAGTTAAAAGGTTCAAGATCACTGTATTTTTAGGGAGAATTAAAAAAAAAAAAATTATTCATACCTAAATTTTTTTCGGCTTCTTGATGCTGATATTCTAAGTTTTTTAGCAAAGCTTCTTTTCCAGCTAAAGCGGTTAAAGCTGTACCTGCTGCTTGAAGAGCTGATTGTGCAAGTGTATTTTTGGCAAGATAAGCAGCCTAAAATGTTATTAATATTAAATTTTAGTTTTGTACATATTATATTTGTACAATTTTATATAATAAGATATAATCCTGACATTGATCGTACTTGTATTTTTTTTATACGTAATTTTATGTTTTATTAAAATAATTTTTCATACAAAGTATACATACATTATTGCAAAAAAATTAACTCAAAATGTTTAATCGATGCCTAAATGAATGAGTTTCATTTTCGAGGTATATTATTATGACGAAAATTTAAAAATATACTTCGTTATCAGATTAGTATAAGATTTTGACAAATAGTAAATGAATTTGAAATTAAGTAAGAAAATCGCTAATTTTAGTAATCTGTAATATGATCATACAACGATAATTTGTTCTTTAATAGCAATTTACAATAATATATGTAAAATATTTAAATTGTTAAGAACATAAAAAATTTTCTTACTTGAACTCCTGCTACATGTTGATTTAGAACTGCAGAGTTTGCTTGTGAAGCAGAATGATCTGCTATTGATCTTAATCCACTTCCAATATTAGATGAATGACTATCAGATGAATGATGAGATTCATTTGATTCACTTTCTTCTTGATGATGATGGTGATGATTTTGTGGTTCATAATAATCATAACGTTTATTAATATGAGCTTGACCGGATTCAACACCAATTATTATAAAGCTAAATGAAGCTGCTGAAAACGTATAAAAAACTTGTAAATAATTTATTAATTATTTGTATAACAAACATCTTACCTAATAGGATAAAATTATAAGAAATCAAGTTGGATAACATGATGATTGATTTAAAATTCAACTAATAATACATTTTCATTTCCCATTTCACATATTTATATAATTCTCATAGCATATGTCCCACCGTTAATTAAAGCGTATTATCTTAAAGAAAATTATTATATTTGGATTTATGTAACATTTTTAATTTTCTAATGATAAGAAAAAAAGTAAAATTATATCATTTCTTTTAAAACTTTAAATAGACGTTGATTTCAAATGTCTTTTTATGAAATTTGAGATTACATTTAAAAAACTTATCAAATTATATGAAGTAATGGAAGTTATTTATGTTCAAGAGTAAGAATTATGTATGTACTTAATCTCATTTATTATAAGTTAAATTATAATTTACATTTGTTTATAGTGTTACTATATAACTGAAATTAATTTTTTATATGCAATATAGTAAATCTTAATAAAAAAAAGAAATACTTGTGAGCAACCATTACTTAAATTCATAAGCAGTTATGTATAAATATTTACAAAATTGATTTAAATTTTACGATAAATCTAATATATTCCTTATAATGCTGTAATTAATGCCAATTAATTAAAATGGTTCCTCAATACAAAAAAATAATTAATTTCAACACTTCTATAGACTTAATTTGCTGTGTAATATAATATTTTGATACAATATTAATAAATAGTTTCCAAACTCAAAGATTGACACAATTCGAAAATTAAGGAATTATATTGAATAGATATCAATAAGAGTAGATGTACAAAACCGTTTATAATGCACAAACAGTATGATTTTATGATATATGTTTCGAATATTCAAGCTAATTAGAGATATGCTTGGTGCATTTTTACTTGCATCTGTAACCACATTCGTTCGGAGATACCCAAATTCATTGAATTATTTTTACTTAAGCGAAATACAAGAGTAATTTTCACAGAAATCTTAAAATGTGTTTTGAATAAAAACTCCCTCGTATTAACTAAAAGTACCAGTGGACTCGCTATTATTATATCTTTTTTTTTACTTTCGCTCGAACCCAAATTATATTTTCATTTCAATTCAAGTAGGTTCAAGTATTTAAGAACTTAATCTAATCCGTTTATATTTAATGTAATTGCATCATCGAAAAACAATACATTTAAAAATGATTCCCCCTAAAATTAATAATACATATTTATTTTATTGTAAAATAATATATTTTATTAAACAAATAACCCACAAGAATTCCATTCCCCAACTAGCAGATTATTCTTGTAAATAACTGTTATACCACTTATAAGCTGTATAAGATTCTAGTAAAAGGATTCGTGATACTGAATCATAGTGATCTTATTATGCAACATTTATAAGAATTCTATTTCATTAAAAAATATAAACAGCTCTTTAATGCCGGTTTCAGTCTTCCTATTAGAATTCATCTTATCCCAAAATTCTTCTTCTCTTTTACTTTGTACATATGAGTAAAAAGGAAAAAAAATGTTCTTTAATGCGGACCGTGATCCTGCTATTAGCTTCTATTTTCATAACAAAACTATTTTTTCTCTCTTTTACCTCCTACAAATGAGTAAAAAGGAAAAAAAAAGTTCTTTAATGCCGGCCGTGATCCTGCTATTATTAGCTTTTATTTTTATAACAAAACTATTTTTTTTCTCTTTTACTTCGTTCTATGAGAAAAGAGGAAAAAAAGTTTTCTTTAATACCGGCCGTGATCCTGCTATTAGCTTTTATTTTTATAACAAAACTATTTTTTCTCTCATTTACTTCATACTATGAGAAAAGAGGAAAAAAAGTGTTCTTTAATGCCGGCCGTGATCCTGCTAGTAGCTTTTATTTTTATAACAAAACTATTTTTTTTCTCTTTTACTTCGTTCTATGAGAAAAGAGGAAAAAAAGTTTTCTTTAATACCGGCCGTGATCCTGCTATTAGCTTTTATTTTTATAACAAAACTATTTTTTTTCTCTTTCACTTCATACTATGAGAAAAGAGGAAAAAAAGTGTTCTTTAATGCCGGCCGTGATCCTGCTAGTAACTTTTACATTTGTTTTTTACTTTGCACTATGAGAAAAGAGGACAAAAATAGTTTCATGCGTATTTGCCGTATGCTTTTAAAAACAATAACAAAAATAATTTAAATTCCGTGTTACCAGGTTATTGCACTAATCCCCTAACCATATAAATATAATAAGGACTTGAGAGAGTTTATTGTTTGTAAAATTATCACTTTGACTTGCTTTACGTTGACGTTTTTATTATAATTTTGCGGAAATTCTTTGCAGATTCATGATTCTAAAATGATGCACTTATTGTACGGAAATAGAAAATTATTGTGTAAGGGTTGAAAGGTTCAAATGGTCCGAAATAATAAAAGAGTATGATGATCGGAAAATCAACCTAAAGGATTTTTTAGTTAGACGTATCCTTGGGTGGAATTTGTGAGAATTTTTTCCCGGATAATTATTATTTTCTGAATTTTTACGTTGTTAAGAAAATATTAATTATTTTGGGAAATAAAATCAAACTACTGACTAAGAATTTAATAGCATTCTTTATTGTAAGGTTGAATTTTTAATACCTTCCGTTTTGTCTAAAAATTCGCACTTTTTTATCCTTGTTAATTGTACCTAGAACTCCAAAATGTTCCTTTAAATTATTTATAGACATGGCAATACAGACAGGTTGGTTACCATTTTAGTTTTTTGTGATGAAAAATTTATAGTGAATGATACCAGTGAATAGTTTAACTTCACTAGACCTCTTTCGTGTAAAAAAACACGAAAGTATTAATTTTAAAAAAATAATTCCAATCAAATAAGGAAAATTCGTTTTTGATTAATTTTTGCTTCAAAAATGAAAAACGACTATTTAATTTTTTTTATTTGTTATTTTAGTTTCACAAAATTAAATTAATTTTTATCCCTATTAAACATTTTTTTAGTGTTTTTTAACAATTGAAAAAATTAAAAATAATATCCTTAAAAATAAAAATCAATAAACAAAACTTAAGTACAGTAAACCCTATACAACGCGACACTTCTATAACGCGTTTTCGCTACAACGCGATTCATAAATGGCGGCAATTTTTCTCACAACGCGATTTTTTTCCTACAACGTGATTAAAAAAAATTATTTTTTAAAAAAAATCGCTTATCTCGGAATGTTTTAAACGACCGCAAGAGCTAACGAACCTATCTCTTGTTTTAGTAGTTCAGATTCGGATATAGCACCAGCAAAACGTTCGCGGCATAATCCGGTTAGCAGTGATATTATTCTTATATTCATCAATATTCCTTTTTACATTTTAATCTTTATAAATTTGAATTTTTATTCGGTTCTTAATTTTAATTTTGTTAATTTTTATTAATTTATTATAATTTTATTGAAGGATTTCTAATAAAATCTTGAGTATATTTAATTATTAATTTAATTGCATTTTTTTATACTTGGAACCTAACCCCTTTTTTTCTATAGAGTTCATGTCTCCTGCAACGCGATTGCCTACTACACGACGTTTTCTAAGAACGTATCTCTCGCGTTGTAGGAGGGTTGACTGTATGTCGCCACTTCGAAACAGGAAATAATTTAAAATTTTGGGATCTTTCTATAAAAGTTCCTAAAAATAACATAGGTTATCCGAATATAGGAACAAAATACTTTATGGAAATTGAAGTTATTTAAACGCAAAAGTTTGTTTGAAGAACTAAATATTTTATTATTTGGCAAATTGTTGATTCTTTTTGAAAAAATCTATGAATTCAAAAAACTACATAAAAAGAATAGAACATCAGTTAAATTTTATTTATTTGTGCCATGGCAAACTACATTTTACTCATACTTTGCTTATATGACTTTAAAATGTACCAAAATTTTAACAAATTTAATGCCTTTTTAAATTTAAAATAATTTAAATATCATAAATTTCACTAGGTTTTCATATTTATTAATCCTAGAATATTAAAAATTGCATTATTTTTTCAATTGCATGAAAAAAAAAAAAATTCAATTTTATTTTTTTCAACAATTGCAATAGTTTTGTATATACTTAATTTAATACACATTTAAAAATTAAAATGTGCACAAGTTAAATTAAATACAAATACATTTATTTTATCATTACATATACCCATCTAAATATTTATTTATTATATTTTATTGGTTTTCCTCTTCTTTTAACTATTTTCTTTTTTATATACTATATTTATTCACTTCTTTTTTTTATGGCTGTCCTTCTCTTTTCTTTCATGAAAAAAAGTGTTATACAGGCTAATAATGGGATTAGTCACAGAATTCAAGAATGTTATTAGCCATTTACTAACCCATTTATAGATACTTATATAACAAATTATACTTATAATTTTCGCCACTTCTGAGGTTATAACAGGATTCGTGATACTTAATAGACAGTTACTAGAATACATAAGCTTTCTACTAAAAGAATTGAATCTTCTTATAGAGCTAATTTGCTAGTTGGGTCATTAACAGTGTCTTCAAAAACCCTATGTATTTATGCCAGTATTTATTTTAAAGTTAAAATTGCATTTTAAAACAAATATGTAAGCGTGGGCTTAGTTATCAAAAAAGAAAACTCATAAATTAAGTCATTATGATTTTTTATTAAAAAGCGCCATTAGTGCCATTAGTATTCATAATGATGATTTTTGATTTAAATTTTTTTAAAAGTTTCTTCGTTTTTTTATATTACATTCTTTTGGAGCTAATTTTCTTAATTGAAAAAAAAGGTATTTCTATAAATATAATCAATTCTAATAGAGGTTCTTTTCCTTGCGCAACTTACTTACGCTTACTTACTTACGCTGCTGTAGTGACAAATTAATTAGGTAATAATAAATAATAGGGTTTCTACCTTACTCTTAACTACAAAAATGAAAAAATTATTATATTTCTGGATTAAAATTGAATACTGCTGTTATCACATCTCAAACATAAACATCATTGTTAAAAAGCTGTAAGTATTCAGATACATTTGTGCTGAAAACTAGTACTGAAAACAAAGTAATTGTATTTGAAAAGTACAAAATACTTTTTTAAAAAAGCAATTGTAATTGATTAAGTAAATAAATGAATACAAAGTAATTTTATTTGAAAATGTAATTGTAATTAACTAAGTTCTGAATACAAAGTACAACATTACATAATAAGTAAATATATTTTTAGGTGTTATATTTAAAGAGTAAATACGTTGTGATTTGAACATTTATTATGAACTGACTCAATAATAGCAAAATGATATTGTAATTTCAAAACAATTT